>JAWRVF010000805.1:0-165493 GCA_036785485.1 Physcomitrellopsis africana
TACCTGTTCTTAATAGTGATTTTGTTAAGTCCCCGATAATCCACACACATTCGTAATGATCCATCTTTTTTCTTCACAAATAGAATTGGAGCTCCTGCAGGAGATTTGGAATGGCGTATGAAGTTCTTGGCCAGATTCTCTTCAATATACTCCTTGAATTCAGCAACTCATTTTCTGATAAATTATAGATTGGTCCAAAAGGAGGTTGAGATCCCTCTTTGAGATCAATCGAACAATCATATGGGCGATGCTTCGGAAGAATATCAGCATTCTTCTTTTCAAAAACATCTTGATAGTCTCGGTATTGGCTTGGAATGCCACTTGAAGTCAATCCACTATCAGAAATGGGTGTTGCGTAAATAGCAAAAGTTGGTCCTTCTTTTGCTGCGTGTATAAAAGCTTTTGCACCTATTAGTACAGGTTTTACTGTATCAGGCTTGTAGCTTTTTATTGGATCGATAGGATATTTAATAATATCCTAGAAAAAGTCAAGTCTACGAGAATTCCAATCTATTTGAGGGTTATATTTTTCTAGCCATGACAAACCTAGAATAACTGGATTAGATGGAGATTTAATTATGTTAAAGGTTACATAGCTATTATGACCATCTATTGTTACTTTTATAGGACGGATTTTACAAGTCACATCTCTAAAAGACAATGGACAACCATCTATGACTTCTACATGTACGGATTTAGTTTTCTGTACTCAAAATATTTTACAATTCTTAACAAATTGATTAATAGAAAACATACGGAGCTCCAGATCAATGAAACTACATGGTACAGTCACTAATATCGTCTATCATAAAACAAGGAGAGGGTTCTGAGGAGAGAATAGGACCTTTACTGGGAATTGTACAGGGTTCCAGCTGCACGGTGTCATGTTGTGGTTTGGCTACTATGTAAAAAAATTGTACATCTATATTTGATGTATAATTTACTACTTAACTAAATGAAAGTCATATTAGTGGATTTTATTGGTTATAGGATGTGATTAGGTTGCTAGTTTAGAAAGGATCTATTAAAAGGATTATTATTAAGGTTTATACAACCTTATTTTCTTTTAGTAGTGACTTTTGAAATTAATTTTATATGGATAATAACTTATATATATCTTAAGTCACCTTTGTTAGACATTGGTGATCCTTAAGATCTTAGTTTACTTCTTTTATTTGGTGCTTAAAGCACCAAGTATGTAAATCTTATAAGAAGAAGGGTTAGAAAAGGGTTTTTAGTGTAAAAAGGGTAGTTTGGCCATCCATGTGGATGAATAGAGGTGGATGATAGAAATCTCTATTCTAATTGGCCAAAAATCATGCCCAATGGGCTTCAAGGAGGCTGCCCGAGGGTTTATTAGGAGTTAGGGTTTGTTTTTCAGGGGGAGTCGAACATCAGAGGCTAGGGTCATCAGGTTTAGGTTTTTGGGTATGGTTTAGGTGCAAATCTTGCATGATTTGGACTTTTAATGAAGGAGTTATAGGCGCTCAAAGTTAGGGTGTCGATTTTGGACATACTGTCACTCTTTTGGATATATCTCGCGCATACAGAGAGCAATCAAAGATCGGCGACTGAGGTTGGAAAGCGCACTTTCTCGGCTACACTTTACACGTATATCTCGATAAAATCCAAGCTAGGATCAAGGAGATATTGCGAGTTGAAGTTAGTGCTTATAAGCTAAAGGCAGTAAGTGACTCTGCTTAACTAGCGGTTACATTTTGAGCTATATCTTAGTCAATTTGATAGATTTTTGGCTCAAAATTTTCAGGAGTATATAAGTTTATGTCACAAGACTATGTGCAAAATTTTTGTGGCATTAAGGTTTTGGGTTTGTGAGATATAGAGAAAATAGTGCTCAGGTGTCTCTGAGCTAGGGTTTTAAGCACCTGCTAGGGGTTTTGAGATATCGAACGATCGGAAGTATATTTGCGGTTGAAATTTTTTCTGGTAAAGCTTAAAGGTGAATTCTACCTTTCTTGAAAGTTTGAAGAAGACTGAACGGCTGGATCAGAAGATATGATTTTCTAAAATTTAGAAAGAAAAACATCCTTTGCGGGAAAATATATTTTTAAGGGTTTTGTTGCAAATTTGGACTTTTGTGCATATTAAAGGTGTTTTTGGGAGCCAAGACTTTATGGAGGTGTAAAAGGTGGATGTATAGAGCCATGATATGATTTTGATATGTAGATGAGTCTTTAAAAAGGTTTTTAAGGATTTTCTACATATCATAGAGAAAACTTATGTACAAACCTACTTAAAAATAAGAGGTTTTAATCATACAAAACCTTTTTCTTATATTATCGTGTGTATTTGTCCTTCTTATTAAGGACAAATAACTCATTAGAGTTTAGCCAATAAATATTAAGTAAAATTCTCTCTGTTAGGTAAAAGTGTTCCTGCGATTGCATTGCTGGCTGGGTCGATGTCTATAGTTCCCAAGACCTTGCGGGCCAACTCTACGTAGCGACCCGGCGTATACCACTCGTTTTCGCCAGTGAAACTGGTGCGATAGGCGGCATGTTGAAGCGGTATTATGGGTTCTCCTTGACCTCGCGCTACGACAACCTTATGACCAGATGCTTTTTGTTGGTAAGAGGTTTCAGCAACCGCATCAATTTGCATGTCTTCTACTTCCGAATGTATATTATGTGAGGACGTTGATGTTGCTATTGAATAATAATATTGAGGCTCCCTTATACGACTCTTGGATCAAAACTCAAAAATTTGATTATTACACTTTACAGCAAAATCAATTGCTTGACTCAATGTTTGAGGATCGGATAAATTGAGCGACGTGAAATTTTTTATCGCCTTGTCATGAAAATTGACTGATTAGTGCAACATCATCCCACTTGATGTTGGTCGCTAGTTGTTGAAATTGTGAAGCGTATAATGACACTGATGGATTGCCTTGTCGTAGGATGCGAACCTTATTGGTTGCAACACGAATTGCATCATGTTCTCCATACATCAATCAAAATTCCGCAAAAAATGCCTCCAAATTATCCAATATTGGATCACGTCGTTCAAGAAAAGATGAAAACCACGATAAGGTAGGATTCGAAAGTAACGTTCCAATAAACCTAACTTGAGATCCTTGCGTAGGATAACTCTGAGATTGAAGTTCGATCATCAATTGTACCTGATTGATGAATCCTCGAAACTTAGATCTTGTGCCATCAAACTTCTCAAGCAAACTGATTTTTGGTTCTCTAACGCTTGAACGGTGCTCCATCATTGGTGAGGTAGCATGGTTTGGTGTAGATATTGACGTAGCTCCAACCATCTCTACATCTTCACTTCCTGCTAATCTTGATGCTCCTTGTGGTGGTAAACTGAGTTGATGCATTGCAAGCATTAGTTCTCTCATTTGCTCTTGCATTTGTGCCATTACACTCTTCATTTCCGCAAGCTCTACTATGATAATATAATAGAAAATAAGATGTCTACTCTTATTTCAAGAAATACGGAACACACACTCAAAAGAAAAAAATTCTAGAAACAATATCAGTTTAAAAGTGGGTACTCCACAACTTCTAATATGCTTATGTCTTATCAAGAGAAAGGAGTAATCCACTCTTAATCAAGAAAAGACAAAGCTACGATCTACTGTATGTATGCTCTTATCCATCTGTCAAGAATGATAAGCGGATGAAGTCAAATAAACAAGGTGAGACCTCTCAAAAAGAAATAAATATAAAGAGCATATATTAAAAGAAACTGGAATGGCTAATGCGAAAAGACAAGAAAACTGGAGACCCTTAAACTAGACTGGAAACAAGAAAGGAATTGACAAGAGTGAAGAAGGCTTCACTCTTGTCTCTATTTATACTATCTACCTAAGAGCTAAGTGGCGGCGTTCTATAGGACCTCCAACACGTATCCAATTTACAAGACACGTGTCCAAGTTGCAAGACACGTGTCGAACTTGCAGGGCAAGTTTCCTATATGTTCGCCACGTATTTAGCTTGGTCTTCAAGCTACCAACATGTGCGACATGTGGCTAACTTATTGACCAAGTTTCTAATCCAAAAGTCTACTATGGACACTTATAAAGTCAAAGCAGCGTCTATGAAGTTTCTAGGAAGTTTTTCTAAAGATATTATGGAATTAATCTGTTTTTACCTTCTTTTATCTAATTCTATCTGATCATATAGGTAACTATGTATATGTCCGTGACACCAAGTAGATGAATGAAGATGGATGATGGAAATATCCCTTCCTATTGGCTAAAAGTAGTGTCTAATAAACTTCAAGGAAGCTATCTGAGGTCTTATTTGAGATTAAGATTATTCTTTTAGGATGATTCAAACATTGGAGTCTAAGGTCAATAATTTTAGATTTTAAGATATGATTTTGGTATAAAAATTAAGTGATTTAGAATTATTGTAAAGGAAATATAGGCACTTTAAGTCAAGGTGTTGATTTTGTATCTATTGTCACTCTTTGGAATATAATGCACGTGTATAGAAAGTAATAAAAGATTGGCAACTAGAATTGGAGAGAATATTTTCTTTATTATACTTTAAATGTATGGCTTCATAAATTCTAAGTAGGGATAAAGGAGATATAAGGAGTTAAAATCAGCACTTATAATCTAAAGGTAGTAAATAATCCGCTTAATTAATGGTTTTTTTTTTAACTATATCTTAAGCAATTTGACAAGGTTTTGATTCAAAAATTTTAAAAATATGTATTTTCATGTTAAAAAGCTACATACAAATTTTTGTGGCAATCAGATTTTGGATTTTTGAGATATGAAGAAAATAGTGCTTGGATGTCTATAAACTAGGGTTTTTAGTACCTACTAGGATTTTAGACAATTAGAAGTGAATCTATCATTGATATTTCTTATGATAAAGCTCAAGGGTATAAACTACACTTTCAAAAAATATGATAAAAATTAAACAATTGGATCAAGAAATATGTGATCTTAAAGTTTAGGAAGAAAACAATCTTTTATGGATGAATAAGATATTTAAGGATTTTGTTATAATTTGAGCATTTTGTACAGCCTAAAAGGATTTTTAGGAGCCAAGATTTTATAAAGATAAATAAATGGATATATGGAGCTATAATAATATTTTTGATATGAAGATAAGTTCTTAAAAAGAGATTATAGATTTTCTTTGAAGTTATTAAGAATCTAATTTACCAATAATTAGTTAGTTATGATTTGGCATAAAAAAGAATATTAAAGATTTTTTAGATATCATAGAAAAATCTTATATATAAACTTATTTAAATATAAAATATTCTTATTAATATATATATATATATATATATATATATTTATTTATCATCTATATTAAAGAAAAATCACTTATTAGAGCTTGGTCAATAAGTTACAAATAAACTCTCTATAATTAAATATGCAGTATATTTTCAAATTAAAAATCATACTATATGACAATAAGTGTCAATGTATAAGTTGTAAACTAAAGTATAAGTTGTATATTTTGGAGTCCCTCTCTTACTTTTAGTGCCCAACTATGTATTATGTGTATTATAACAATATATAAATGACAGAAGAATATTTTTTGTTTTATTGGTAGTTGTTAATTGCATCATTCTTGTACTTGAAGTGAGTTAATAATATTAATAAATTAAAAATACAACCTTTCTTATAAGTAGCTATTTCAAGACCTATAAGGCACTTAAGTTGGCAATCAAAAATGTTGCAATTGTTGGCAATTTCAAAGTCCATATTAAAAAAATTATAAAAAAAGTATATATTATAAAGTACAAAGCTGAAGAGTACTCATGGAAGTTGCATGCAACAAAGTTGATGAGAAGTTCAACATTCACAATGCACATATATAACAACTATTCTTGCATTGGACTTGCACATATGGAGAACAACCAAGCGATAGTAGCATGGGTAGTAGAAGCAATATACAAGCGCATTTAGCAAATTATAACATACAAGTTAGCAAAGATTATTAAAAATGTGAGAAGAGATCATGGCATTGTTGTATTGTAATATGGCTATAGGATGAAAGAGAAAAAATATATACATATTATAGAAAAGCTTAATTAAAGACTAAATAACAAAATTACTTTAAAAAATATAGATTAAAAAAAAAATAGAGAGGCCATAAAAATATTTAGTATTCATAATGCTTTTTAATAAAAAGGGCTTCTACTTACTTTGTAGGACCATAAATAAGACAAAACAAGGTAGATTAGCAAAAATACTACTATATGCATCTTAAGATCAAAATAAAGGATAATTTCTAGCAAAAATTACCTAAGAAAATCTTAAATTGATACCTAAGGAGGGCCAATTGTGAACCATGGTCAAAACTAGACTCCAAGGTACAAAACCATGTGCCTACAATAAATAGAGAGTTCTTTTCTTGATTGGAGAATAGGATATAAAATCAAACTTGATAGGATTTTTTTAAGCATTGGTTTCAAGATTTTTGAGTTTGTAATGACTTTGTGAAAGCTATGCAAAGTTAGGATTCTATTCACGTGACTTTGATTATTGAGAAATAAAGTGGATTCACATTTAGAAGCATATTATGAGTTTTGTAGTAGATCTATAGATAAAAAATTTATGATTTGTGAATATAATTGTGTTAAATGTCTATTATGAATTTGAACTTAATCCAACAATCGGATCAAAGATAATCAGAATTAAAGTGAATTAGGATATTAGAAATTGGATTTTAAGGATCAATGAGGGTTTTGTGATTTTGAGCAATTTGCTAGTTAGATTAGAATGATTCTTTTTTTAACTAATAATTAATTTTTATAAACTTTTAAAATATATAAATGGTGCAAAGAAGAAACATTGATACTAGAAGATTGATATCAAGGTTGGAAAAGATAAATGGTCAACACCCGAGAGGATTAGGAGCTTTTTCTTCCAATTTGTAAGTTCAACTTCCTTCAAATTTTAAATGTTTATTTTTAACTAGTAGATTAAGAAGTATAAAATTTTAAAATGAGGATCAATGGTTAATTTAATAATTATTGAGATTTTAAATTTGCTATTGGATTTTATTAGAATTTACTTAGGATATTAAGGTTTCATTAGGATTTGACTTAGGGTTTGTTTTAGGATTTGATTAGGATTTGATTTAGGATTTAATTAGAATTTGACTTAAGATTTGACTTAGGATTGTATTAAGATTTTATTAGAATTTGGTTAGGATTTGATTAGGATTTGATTAAAATTGATTAATATTCAATTAGGATTTTTTTAGAAATTTTTTAGTATTGGCTAGGATTTGGTTAGGATTTCTTTAAGATTTCTTTAAAATTTCTTTATCACTTCTTTAAAATTTCTTTAGGATTTTTTTAAGATTTCTTTATGATTTCATTAGGATATTTTTAGGATTTCTTTATAATTCTTTTAAAATTTATGATGGAAAGGATTTGTAGCTAACTTATGATTTGGTTCTCTAACTGCCAAGATGTAATTACTTAATGGATGACAATGTTGACATTGAAGGCTAAAGATCAGTTTTAAAAAAACATTATTCTTGCTCAATGATACAATATTCAGCATACAAGTCACATTAAATATGAATATATTGGAGGCATATGAATCACATCATTAATCTATAGAGCAACACTTGTACATGTTATGAATGGTAACATCTTGGCATTCTATTTAGATATACCACAATGGTTCTTTTGTGCCAAAGAATTGATTTACGTAAGTATATACATAGGTGCTTTATGACTACATGCTATTGCAAAGCATACAAAGGCATTGCCTATCTTGTTTTATATAAAAAGTTTTGAAAACCAGATAATATCATATTAGAATTTGATTTGACAATACTACCTCCAAACAAGTATAAGTCACTTAGATGATTAAAGAAGAAACAAACGTGTATTGAAGATTATAGGAATATCAAACGTGCTATGTATTGTAACTATTGTAACAAATTTGGTCATTATAGGAGAATTTGCCGAGAATCCATCTAGATAGAGTCTAATACTTTTGCTTATTTTTTATGTTTTTGAAATAGGCCATCAGGACTTGCGTCAAGGGAATTTGACTCAAACCCTCTTTTGCAACTACACTTCTATATCAAACTCTACAATCCCATCACAAGGACTATTTTGGAAATTAAAAATTTGTTAAACCTACTTTTGATAAATCAGTATTTATCATTCCTATTTTTAATATTTTTCTTTAATAATAACACTACTACTAATAAAATCATAGATAGAAAGAAATTAACCGAAGTAGTGGAATAGAGCCAGCTGGCAGCGCCCTATTGGACCACTGACCATAGGCAGATGAGATGGACTCTCTCACTGCCCATTCCGTAGGTGTCCTCTATCCGAGCATCAATATCGCTCCTGGATATCAATAGTCTCTCACCGTTTCTCTTTTGTACTTCAGTTTTATCACTGTCAATGTGAAGAGCTTCTTTGGTGAGTCTTTGGGTATAGCATTGAATTTCCTGTCCCAACAATTTTGAAAATTTGAAAAATAAAATAAAATAAAATAAAAATAAATGCTTATCTATATGGAAAAGTGTGAATATTAAACTACTAATATATATATATATATATATATATTGAATGATTGTGTAAAGACCAGCATTTACATGAAGTTTCATACGTGAAATGTACATACTAAATTTACATGCGCATGAAACCACAACTAAGATACTGTATTCAATTCTTTACAATTCATTAATAGACTGTAAATCATCAATGAATCTCCATCTGTAGATAAACCCCCATTAATAATGCTTGTCTGTCTAATTGAAAAAAACAAAAAACAAAAAACAAAATATACATATACATGCTCACACAGAGAGAGATAAAAACTTTATTGTTGTGATCATACCATGAGAGCACGGAGTGTTTTCGGTGCACTTTTACGGTGCAGGAACCTACAATCAAGATTCATGAACTTCATTCTGTTCGGTTTGAAGCACAATTTTATTGCTAATACTCACAACATACGCATTTTGTGAATCTTGCATCTGTGCAACAGATCCACGATAAGTTTGCCTCCAAATGTTTCCCTTTTGGAACTTCGTGGTTGTGTGTCTGAAGCGATCAGCTCGGTGATTCAAAAACCTCGTCGACTACTAGAAGGATTGGAGCTTCGCGATTCCGAAGCCAGAGTCCACAACATGAGAATCCTGGTGCCGAAGTTTGTGAGGATTCCTGACGCTCCTCCGAACACAATCGCAACAAGCTTCGGGTATCAATCTCCATCAGAGAGTTGTTGTTGCTGAGCATGCACGTCAGTGTCGCTTGTTTCCCACTCTGTCAGCACCTCCATCGGAAAGCTCTGCCCTCAAGGGAGAGACTGTGGGGGGCGTGGAAATCTAGCCATGAAGGATCGAGCCGCATAGAATCGAAGAGTTATTTTCAAGGCAATTGCAGTACCAAGGAAGGTTCAGAGTTGTCAGGGGAACCGCTTGGAGGACGCTCAGATTGCGGAAGGTCCAGCCGGACTGTGGAATCTGAAGGGAGGGCGAAGCACAGGCCCTGTTACGGTCGTTGTGAGAGCTTAATTTGCGTTTTTATCAAGAGTACTGAAGCGTGCCCGGGTTCCGAAAACCGGTGACGTTTTTCTGTTTGGGGGTGCTTCACGAGAATTATACACCTGGGACGATGGCAGACAAGGGTGTACCGAGGGAACGGAATAACTGGGGCGTCTTGAGCACCCAACAGGCTGCCACCGATTTCAGCTTTTCAGTGAAGCTTTTAATGCAATTTGGCACTTCAAACCTGTCTTCCTTCTCTTCACTCTTTTCTGTTTACAATTGGTGGATCAAACATATCCGGTCGGAGCGGGGTATCAGTTCTGTTGGGTGGTGGTGTAATCTTGTACAAGCTTGGGGTGGACAAGCAGCGTAAAAAAATAGGTCTAGTACACCTGTCAATTCAAGCAGCTTGGACAACCAGTTTTGCGTGGGTTTCACATGATAAAATTCTGCTCACCAGACAGTTCATAGTCCCTCGGTTCTGCGAGTCCTCTTTTACGATCGTAAAAAAACACGGTTGAAGAATGCGGATGCGTGTTCCGAGTGTAACTTTTGCAAAATAAGCTCTCACAACGAGCTCGTCGTGATAAAACATTGACAACTGTTGGTAAAACTTAGGCCACAGGATTCGCCGACAGTGAGATCAACCTCCCTCCGATAGTTGAAGGAACAACTCATGCAGATACGGCATCCGCCCACTAACACTGATATCAAAAGCAAAACAACGATGGGATCTGAAAGGACGGTGAAAGAAATGTAACAATATTGCCAGAAATTGTTGCCCATCGGTACAAAGGGGGCGGCGTGTAAGAGTTTGTGGGGATTCACAACAGTATGCAACTACACTGAACCCTTCATTGAAGCACAGGGCCAGAGTGTCCGGCACCCACCGCCAAATCCGACACGTACATCAGTATCCCATCCCAATACAGACAAACATCCCTGCGAATATGAACCATCGGTCTAAATTTATGTAGACCTTTTCCAGGGATGTGGCGGCGGCTCCTCGGTGCGGTGTCCTGAGACCTCGATCCATGGGGTTGCCCTTGCTGGTGTCGGTGGTGTCGGTGATGAAGCATCGACCAGCATGGTTACTGCATAATTCTTTGTCTGTTTTATTCCACCACTCTTTGTAATGTAGCAAATTTGATGGATGAATGAGGAAGTAGAATAGATTACTTATTTTAAGGAAAATGTAAAAAGACTTTGCAGTGATTGTCACATGTAATACTTTTCTAGGAGAAGACTCTAAAGTTGCAAAATTGTCAACTTAGAAAAGTTGACACGAATGTTGTTTTATTGTTTAAAATTGTTCTTCGCAATAATTTGTAAAAATTCTTGAATGATTCTCTAAGGAAAAAAAATTCAATATTAGCCATTTGGATTCTTTTTTTTTCCTTCATATTGACTGAATTGTTTTAAAATCGTTTTACAATATCACGTGATATTCTATGTAAGAAGTAGATCTAATATATCATTTCAAAATACTTTATAGAATCTTTGATAAGTTCTTCAAGTAATTGTGTGTATATGTATATATATATATATATATATCTCAAAGCATAATATAATTTCATACAATTTGCAATGCAGTTTTCTTTTACTATTAAATATTTATTTCTGTATTTTTTCGTCAAGTTTTATAAAAATATAAATAATCTACATTATTTATAAAAAAATGACAAATGTGTTGCTATTATTTTGATTTCTTTGTAAATGATACATTTTTATTGCAACACATAGAGGCTTAAATCATGTATAAAAGGTGTATTAGAATGTGATACACACACATTGTCAAGCCTTTTGAAAAAAAATTAAACATGATTTTAGACTTTCATTAACTGCAATACCAACATCTGGTAGTATCATCAAGTTTCAAGCAGTAAATTCAAAATTACTTAGTGATAGTAATTATGATGGACTTTTATTGTATACCTGTACTTTATGTATTGCAAATTCAACTTTTCAGAAGAAGTTTTTTCACCTGTTTGTTATTTAATTTTTTAAATTTATTTAAATTGTTTAGTAATTTTCATTAAAAATTATTCAATGAAAATGATGATTATTCAAAAATGAATTGATTTATATATTTTTTTCATCAACAAAATATTTACATTAAGGACCTAAATTATTATTTGCTAATATAACAACAACAATATTTTTTCTTTTCTTTTCTTATTAAGTATTTTGATGACTTTAATAAATATATTATAGAATTAGAAAAGTAATATAATTCCAAAGCTAATTTTAAAAACTATCAAAAAAATTTAAAATTTAAAATAAATTTATATATAACAAATCTTATAAAAAAATATTTCTAGAATAAAAGGTGGTGTTGAAAAAAGTTTAAAATTTCTATAAGTATGTGTGTGTGTGTATATATATATATATATATATATATATATTAGTATTAGAATTTTATAATATTATAAAACTTTATCTAATTTAAATTATTTAAAATTTAAATTTTGATCTTTCAACTAATTTAGCTAATATATAATAATATAGAAAATTATTAGAATATTTTTAGAATTTTATAAATAAAAAAGATTCTACATAAAAAATTAAAAAAAATAAGCATTTGAAATATTATTTAATTTGGTCATAGCAAGCCACATAATGTCTTACTAGATAATTATTTTTTTACTTTAAAATTAGATTTTTAACTTTTTAACTTTAAATAGTAATAAAATATATATTAAATATTTTTAATATAATTAAAATAATTTAAAGTTATAGAATTTATTTTTTGTAATTCAAATATATTTTATTATAGCAAAATAAGATATTTATTTATGATAAAAATTTAATGTCTAAGTAAGTTGTTTGAAGCTAAAAAAAATTAAAATTATATATATATATATATATATATATATAGAAATAATATATTATTAATTTTTTTAAATATTGAATTGAAATCACAATTACCTATTAACAATGATGCAAACAATGCTCCTTAATTGTATGTTTTGATTTATGTGGCATTATAGAATTATTTTCTATGTAAAAAAATAATTATTTTATTTTATCTTATTTTATTTATATGGAATTTGTTGTTAAAGTTATAGATTTATTTACTAAATATTTTTTAGAAGACAAAAAGCATTGAATAAAAATGTAGGAACAAATTGTATTTAATATTTTGCATGATTTGAATAATTCTCTTGTTATAGATTTTTTTTTTCAAAAGCACTTAAATAATATTAAATAAAAAAAAAATCTTCTAATGCATATTTAAAGGTATTTCAATGCATTATAAACTTTTAGGTATTAAATTACATCTTAGAGTCAAATACTCAAAATATTTTTTTTGAGTATTTTTCTTAAAGATATTTAAACAAATAAGACTACTTATATGTATATCAAGAAAATTACTTTTTAGTTGTGATATAAGTATTGTGAAGATTTAAAAAATAACAACCTATTAGAGATATATTAGAGTAGAAATAATAGTAATTTAAATGATTTTGTAGAAAGAAACCTAAAACATAGAATTAATAAAAAAGACTAATATTAAAAAATATATAAATAAAAATATTATAAAAATTAAAAAATTATATATATATATATATATATAATCTAAATAAGTTTTTTTTGATTAAATTTAAAATTTTATGTTATCTAGTGAAAAAATCAAGAATTTAAAAATTATTAAATAAAAATTATTTTAAATTAAAAGTACAAAAAGATGCAATTGTGACAAACTTTGATAATAAAATTTATTATCTTTGATATGTAATGTGTATAAGAAAATTTTACAAAAATACAAATACTTTTTTGCTAGAAATAACACATTAATATAAAAAAAGATTCTTAAAGATTGCAACCTTATTAGATATAAATAGTATTTTAGACAAAAATAAAATAGATATGTTGAAGAAATACATTACAAAGCTAGGTTAATATCCAATTAAAATATTGCATATGTCTAAGCTAACTTTAGATGATATATTTGTATATATAACCAAAGATCATTACTATTTAATATACTTACTTACAAACAAAACCATACTTAATTAAAAGCTCTATAAACTAAAATTTAAAAATATAAATATAATTAGTAATTAAAAATAAATAAATTATGCAACTTAAATAGAAGATTTTGTTTAAAAAGATCAAAGTGATGTAACACCTTAGTTAAAAAAAAATTTGTAAATTTCTTTTAAATATAATTAATTTCATAAAACATATATTTTATCTTTTTCTTGATTACATGTGATTTTGTAGGAAGGGTTCTAATTCAAAATCTGACCAAAAAATAATAATAATAACAAAATATTAATATTATAAACACATATAAATTATTTTCATCATCCTTATAGATAATAAAACATAAGATAATAGATTTTAGTGTGTTGAACTATTTTCTAAGTATTAAATTTGTTAAATTTTATTTTATTATTTTAATGCTATGAATTAGTCTAAACATATTTAAAATATTTTTTAAATATTTATATATATATATATATATATATTAGAATTTAGAATATCAATATATATATATATATATATTAGTATTCTATTGGATTTTAGGATGAAGTTATAAAACTTATGAACATAGAATATAATAAAGAGGATACATTGTATAGAAGATATATAATACAAACAAGTGGTTAGATTATTAAAGCATTATATGATAGAAATATAATATGATCTCATATATTTCATTAGTTTTATAAGTCAATACATAATCAAGTTACAATAGAATCTTTAGATTATACTGGAAAGTTATGTTAATGTACAGCTAGAGCGTGCTAAGTTTGGCTTGCGATCTCCACTTTGCATGCAGATTCCCTTCCTCATGAATTTTCTTAGCTACACTTAGGTTTTTGCCCATCTCCCAATTCTGAGATAAAGCAATAGCTGGAACTAATTTCCAGCGTTTGCAACTGCTTTTGGAAGTGTTGGAGGATGGCTAACATCGGTTATGCATCTTCAAAGCTGCTTCACTTCCAAGCATGCGAAGTGGAAGACCTGAATTCTCTTCAGTAACACACGGCATCACCATCACAGCATTCAGCTGGCTCACACACACACAGCTCTCACAACACATACAATCTAGGTACCATACAATCTTCGACGACGTTGCAGATCGTTTTCTGAAGTACAAAAGCTAGTGCATTGTGTTTTATTACTAAAGAGAAAACTGGAAGATGTTTACCGTTACAAATGCCGCGGGGTGTGCATTCATCAACACACTCCACACGGGGTGCAAGTTCCTCAAACCAAGTGCAAGCAGCTCAACGCCCCTAATTGCACTGCTGGGATTTGCGATGGGTTCTACTATTGTTGTTGTTTATTTTCTGTTTATGTTTATGTGTTTTTTTCCTATCTTTTCATATTTTTTTATTTTTTTATTTTTTTTTCCGGTGTTATTCGATGTTTCATTTTTTCTCAGTCGGAGATGGTACAGAAGAGAGGAGCGGGTGGTGCAACTGGTGCACGGCACCTCTGCAACCTTAAGAGGTGGAGTGGGTACTAGTAAGACTTCATTATGTGTATATCTAAGAGTTTCCTATGCTTGCAATCAGTTCGTTATGGCTGGCGTCGACATTGCAATGTTATTCAGGACGCAAGCCTCAGGACAAGTAGGATAGGGATGGCTTGGAGCTGGAGCGGGCGGATGCAAAAAACCACGCCACTGATTAGTCTACACAACAGAGATGTGTGATTGACGACGGCCAAATCCACGATATCTCTGCAGCTGCATCGATAGAAAGCTTAATCTAATTGGCGCCACTGCTGAAAGTTTGGCCGAACCGCCAGTTTGCTGGTGCCGCGTTATAGGAGATCACTTGGCGGCGGTCGCTAGTATGAACTCGGAAGGAGAGCGCACTCCCGACTATGTTTCTGGGCCCCCCATTGAACGTCCACTGAGCCCCCCAGTTGCGGTACATTTGCAACCACTGCGTGTTGGGGCCCTTGATATACACCTGTTGCACGTCGCCAGCGCCCGCTACGTTGTAAACGAGCACGATAAAAAAGTAGGGGTTACCATTGATGGTGAAGCGCATCCCTCCTTGCTTGTAACACGCCACTCTGCAGCACAAAATACAACCGATGGGACATTAGGTGTTTGTGGCACGGGCTCATTCTGCGTTGCGGAGCTCAATTGGATCAGCTTGAAAACATTCAGTGCAAAGAGGAGAATTGAAGTACCTTCGAAAGTTGACAGGAATGACGCCTCCGACTCTGTTAGCAAGTGTGGTGAACATGGGCTCGGATAGGTCGAAGTGCTTCCGGGGGGGATTGCACCACCCTCCCGTGGATCCCGAGGGACAGAAGTTGGTGGCCGTGACTATGATATTCTTGCCTCTGTAGCACCATTTGGATTCGTTGAGAATGCAGGTCAGCTCGTAGCACGCTCCGCAAGTGGCTCCACCGTTGAATAGCGGCGCACTCAGAGCAGCAGTGTTGACACCGTAACCGGTACTATATAAATTTCCATACCCACAAGCACCTCCTGCAAATTAAGTCAACAAATGCACAATTGATGTCAACCAAAATAATTTCCCAACAACCTTCTCAAATTTAGGAATCATGAGGATACTGTCTGGGGTTTAAGATGGGCAGATCCTCAAATTTAATCAGCTGACCAATCCTAATACGTTGATGCAATTCCATCACGAAATTACCGAATCAACCCAATAGCAGTCCACTGTAACGACCTTGAATGCGTCCGGTCAATGCTGCAACATCTACATCCTGATCGACTGCAGACAGAGACTGACACAGAACTATATCATATCGAGATCCCCTCGCTCGGTCGCTCGCTCGCTCACTCGCCTGAGATGAGATATACAACCAGGCAGTCTGCTGCTGCTGCTGCACGGATTGACACCAAGCGAGCACACACATTCCAGCTGAAAAGATCGAGAAGATTACGTACCCATGGTGCCGCGTGCATCCCTTCCCCCATAGTACGTCGCGTGACCTTTGTCCCATCCACCACTAACGTAACCAGCCAGCGCCTGCGAAACGCACCCACACAGCATCACGAGCAGAGCAACCGCCACCGGGGATGGCACCATCGTTAGCCGGATCACCTGCGTCATTGTCTAATTGCACTAACGGACCAACACTGTGTTGAAACAAAAAACACAATTCCAATCAACGAAACCCAATGAACCGCGCTTGTGCTGTCCTGCAACACCTGGTGACGATGGATTAGAGTGGGACTGTGGATCAGAAGTGGGCATTCGAAGCGAATAGGCGTAACTGGAGTGGAAGGGGAGTGGATGGGCAGGTAGCTATGAATTGGGTGAGTAACGGATGGCAGCAACCGCCCTTTACATAGTGCAGAGCGAGCCCCGTGGTGGGACACGCTGCGTCGCAACAAGACACTGATGCGTCGCTGCGATCAGGTCAGCGCCTTTGTTTTTATGTTTTCCTTTTCCTTTTCCAGTTGCGATCGAGTCTGCGGCGAGCAAGCGATGGTCGCCGCGGGTCAACTTAGATCCTGTCCGTAGACTTTTTCCGATTCCTCCTCTTCCCAGGACCTTGCGAACCCGGATACACATCCTCACACTCTCTCTCTCCTTGCTCTCTCTCGCCGTCTACTGTTTTTCTACTACGAATTCAACACGGTCTCACGCTCTTCTTCTTCTTCGGGTCTTGCCGGTGTCTATCTCCGCGACCTCGAAAGCCGAAGGTCGAAAATGGTTTCACTCGGGATGAAAATGGTTGAGATGGATGAATTATAAAAATCTTAAATTTTTATAATTTTTTATTCAAAAAATGCTTGAGTTTGCATATTAATTATTTAAATATATATACATATATATAATATTTATAATCTTTGATCACATGCCAATTAAAAATTAGTTGTAAATTATGCTATTATTATTATTATTATTTCAACTTATATTTTTAGTTGGATTGATTTATTAATTTTAACTATCATCAAAGATTTAAAAATAACTATCATAAAAAATATTAAAAATAATACAAATATTTTAATAAAATAAGCTTTAATTTGCTGTTGCATAATTAGGACTATATTTTCATTTTTTGATATTTACTGTATATGTTTAAATCAAAAGCACATTAGAAGAAAAAATTGATTCTAATTCATCCAAAGAGAAACAAAACCTGAGTGGAGAATGCCCCATGACTGCACCGAGGAATCTCCATGGGGACCCATAACCGTGCCGTCCGACACCGAAACCCTAAATTAAGCTCAGCGAGAGACTTCGTCACTCGGTGCCCTCAATAATCACACACGATGTTAGCTTTTTCTCATGCTTTTTGGGTGACAGCATTAGAACAGGATTTTATTAATAATGAATAAAAGCAGAGAGAATTGAGGGGGCCGAGATTTTCAAGAGTTGAGGCGGTCATTTGGTCCCGAAATATGCATTTGGGGTCAGAAATCGTCAAATTGCGACAACCAAATAAGTGAAAATGGAGGAGGTTGTGTGGAGGGAAGAGCCTGTCAGCTGAGAACATGGAGAAGCTCAGCCTCTATCTCTCCCTCACTGGATCGAGAATTAGACTTCTGCTTCATCATCTTCTTCTACTTCTTCCTGTTCTTTTCTTCTTTTGCTGTGTATGTGATTAGGGGCATATTTTGGAGATGAAGCCTCCGAGACTGGAATGCTGTCTGTCTGCCTGCCCGCCCCTTCAAAGTCCAAGGACGAAGTCGCACTGCCGTTGACCTTTCTTCTCCACCACTAGTCACTCCCAGTTGCAGTTGACGTACTACTAATTCTTCTACTTCTTCTCAATCTTCTTCATTATATTCCCCCACTGTGGATGAGAGCCAATGAGGGGCATTAACACTGGAATGGTTCGTCCCGAGGTGAGCTTTTGAGGGAAGCGCTGCAAGTAGAAGATTGTGGTGTTTGAGTTAGCGAGGGTCGAGAAAAGTGATGATGGCTCCTCCCAGAAAAAGTGATGATGCCAATCTCCTCTGAAAACCCTCAACCCTTTGCCAACAAAAGCGTGTGTGTGTGTGTGTGTTGCCAGACAGTGTTGTTGTTGTTGCTGCTGCTGTTGCTGCATTTGAGCATGCACCGCTACGCAACAAAACTAAAAAGGGAACGCAGCTAGGGAATTCAAACACAGACGATCCTGCTGGTGGTTGCCAGGACATACTTCTAGTTTGTCTCCTTTGGGGTTGGCTTCAGTGGTCCCCTCACGATGCATAAAAAGAATTTTGCCACGGTGGAACCTCATGGAAAAAAAGAAAAAATAATAGAGAAAACTTAAACCCAGGATTTCTCATCCCCCGTCTCTTTTTTACTGTTGCTCCTCTCTCTTGCACCCGTGTGTTTGCTTGTTTTAGAAGCTTGAGAGATGAGCTCCAGGTGAGAGGGAAATGGAGGGATTCGTTTCTATTTTAATTTCATTCTATTACATTTTTTTCTCTTCTGGGCGGCAGGGGAGAATCTCATGACTGGTGTGAGGAATGTTGACGGAATTAATACGTGCCTTGAATGCCATCGACGTTGGTGATGCTGCTGTGGTTGTGAATGATGCACAGGGCATGTGTGAAGCCTGGAGGAGGGGCCTGTAAAGATCAAAATAGAACAAGAGTTTGTTAATGTCTTATTTATTTATTTATACATATATACCCACACGCACATACAAACAATTTCAGAGTTTATAGACTGTGAAGTGGGCATCCAGTTGTTAAGGATTCTCATATTGGGCTTGTCATACAAGGTAAGTTTGTTGATTGACTAAAACAAGCATGAAAATGAAGTTGTACTCTACATTTGTGGGAAACAATGCCAAAGTTGATTTTGTGGGTTCCATCCACCCTTTTTACTTACTTGTGTGTATCTGTGCTGGCAAGGTCTCATGCAAACACGGACTGGCACTGCACATTGTTGTTCTGCAGTAAATATAAATAATCATGGGTAAGTACCCAATACGTGTGATCTATATTTTAAAAAAATTAAGTAATTGCAACTAAATTTGGTAGGATGAAACAGTTCAAAGTTCATTCCATTTTTTTTAAAAAAATCTTCAAAAGTTACAATAATTTGAGCAGATGGCTGGAAACCGGCTGCTGCACAGTACCATCTTAGTAGAAAAGACATCCTCGTGGCTCATCGTTGTGCAAGAAGACCCTCCAATCACTCGGATTCTTTCGTTGAACCTTAGCGTTTTTCTACACTCACACAAATGGCATCCTTGCAGACACTAAAGGGAAGGGGATGCAAAAGCAATTCTTGTTACCGAATCTAGAATTGAAACAGCTCTCTCTGTTTGAACAGACTGGATGCCTCTAGTGAGGAAGTCATTGCGGACTGGGGGCATAGAATCAGGTTTGTTACAGCCCTGAGACCTCAACAACCACGCCATGGCTGCAATGGTCTCTTTTATAACGAACCTGCCTCTTTGCAGCCTTTATTTGTTATTTGTTTTTTATTTTAACAGACAACCCCATTTAAACTTCCCTTGTACACTTTGTGAAAACAACGTTGGAGCTGCTGATGGGCATTTTAAGAGAATTTTCCTCTAACAAGTTCACACTGCAAACACAGCACTCTATAACACATTGGGAACCTCCGCCATAATAGCCATGCAATGAAATTGTCAACGCAGCATATGGGCCTCTGTAAAGACCGGCCAGGCCCAACAGTAACCTCCGGGGAGTTCATTCACATGCATCGCATAAATTGATGTGACAATTATGCGACCATTTGGCTGGTTGCCATTTATGCATGGGAGGGGACCACAAAAGCCATTGAGCTCGGTCATTGAAGGTTTTGGTTGAATCTGGTGGTGCATAAACTTGGGATACCTACAGACGACTACTCCCCGATCACGATCCATGCACATGCTACTTCTACCTTGAGTTTTCATTTTTTTCGGAAAGTCAGTGACTACTTATAGCAGCACGTTGGTATTTCAAAGTGTTCCTTGGGGTTGCCAGTAGACGACAGACATCGTCCCATTCTTTCAGTGTGCTTGTGTTTCACATTGCACAGATGAAGTTCCTCGCTACCAGTGGGTAAAGTTCGCCAGCTCTACTTGAGTGAAGACCACGCAGGAAAGATTCAAAGCGTAGAATTTTCCTTAAACAGCCTCAGTGGTCAAGGAAGCCGCTGCAAATGCAATGTACATGAAATTTTCGTAACTACTAATCAAATCATAGGAGGAGAAAAGGAGAACAAAGCGGGTAATTGATCGTAGGAGAAGGAGGTGCGGGAATAGTTTAAGTAGCAAAAGCAGAGCTTGAGCACTGCAAGCCTCCCTTTTATTATTATCAGGTGCAGGGGGATAACATCAAAGCATTTCTCACCACTGCACAGTATTTTTGAATGGTGCTGGAACATGAAATCATGCTTCTCGCATCACATTTCATAACTAGTGCTCAAGAACATCAAAATCCTGTTACCTAGTGCATGCCTACTATGTCGATGTGGTATAAAATACACGTAGGAGCGGGTGTTATTGGCACACCTCAGCAACCATATTACTTCCTCGATAGACTTAAGGCTATAGCAGGATTAGGGTGGAAATCGATAGGGACCCGTGAAGAGCAGCAGCAGCTCGAAAAGGAGCGAAGCTAATCCTACTCAGTAATCTGCACCTACTTCTCGAGATAAAGATTGGAGTGGAGGAGCTAAGCTAGCTATACTAGCTACGATAATTGAGAATAATACCAGAGACAGACAGCGGGCGAGGTATACAACGCCTCTGCTACAGCTTCAAAACACCATTCACAAACTAATCTACGTAAAAATAAACTAGACTATGGTCGCCATGGACCGTTGAGGGTCATGCTTAGAAATTGACGCCTTCAAATGTCTGGCCGAACTGCCAGTTATTGGGGGCAGCGTCATAAGAGATGGCCACAGCTCCGTCGCTGCTAATGGTCTTAAACGACAGAGCCTGTCCCTTCATCTTGCTATTGCCGGTGAACTGCCACATTGATCCCCAGTTGCGGGACATTGGCTCCCAGGGAGTGTTAGACCCCTTGATGTACACCTGTTGCAAGTCGCCGGCACCGGCAACGTTGGTTACGAGCACCAGCAAGAACCAAGGATTGCCATTGATGGTGAAGTGCATGCCGCCGGATTTCACGCAAGGAACTCTGCAACATGAGCAGCACATGATGTTAGGATCTAATCATAGGCACACACGCGCGCGCACACACACACACACACGCACACGCACAGGCAGACAGAATAAAATAAACTAAAATAAAACACAGAAAAACTTTTCATTTTTTCATTTGTTCATTTTAAACTGGAATTTATAAATGTGACCTATACTCTTCTAGACCCATCACTGCTAAACGAAACATTTTGGAATTTGTGCACGACATGGGAAGCGCAAGACTTGGAAAGCCGGAACATGGAAATGCGAGTTCGGAGCAATAGCTTACCTTCTGTACTTGATAGGTATGACACCTCCGACCTCCTTCGCAAGACTGACGAACATGGGGTGAGCGAGGTCGAAATGCTGCTTGGGGGAATCGCACCATCCTCCCAAGGAACCATGGGGACAGAAGTTAGTCGCCGTCACGGTGACAGTTCTTCCACCTGGAAGACAGTACTTGGAGCCATTGGGATCGCAGGCGAGCTCGTAGCAGGAACCGCAGCTGAGGCCGCTGTTGAACAAGGCCGCACTGAGTGCCGCGGTGTTGGTTCCGTAACCAGTACTGTAGAGATTCCCGAATCCACAAGCTCCACCTGCATTCCAAGAACCGTTCCAAGAAAGTTAGAAAGAGTGAACCCAGAACCTGCACTCCGGCGAAGGAAGGGCAGAGAGCGCACCATCAGAGGAAGCCGCTCGAAATGCAAGACTCGAGCTTCTCCTAATACAACGAAGTGCATTCCGTTGGGACTCATCCGACCTCTTCACACCAGACAGACCAAGGTAAAGGTGAAAAACTACGAAGAAAGACACAAGACGTCGACCGGGCACGACTCCTCAGGGGTAAGAAGTGATATCGTTGTATGTGGGGTCCTGCACTAACTGCCAGATCAAAGAATGTGGCCACTCTCATGAAAGCACGTTCGAAATACCACACATTGCCATTTGGAAGATGACAAGGCTCGTCGCTACCAATAAAAAGAAAAATAAGGTCCATTACACTTAGCTGCTACACGAATAGAAGACGTCAAGAGTCTCCCAAAACCTGTCTAAGTACAAACTCCACAAGATGCAATGGCTCTTAAATAGCAATAGCTTGCCACGAAACACGAGGTCCTCCGCAGCAATTCTGCGCCAACCCACCTTGAGTCCCTGACGCATCAGCACCGCCGTAGTAAGTGGCGTGGGCGTATCCCCAACCGCCCGCCATGAAATCACTTCGGGCCTCCGCTCCAAAGGACGTCACCAACATCAACGACAAGAGAGTCCACACCATGGCCATAGCTCTCCCTTCCTCCCTCCCTTCCTCCCTCCACAAGTCCACAACCCACCTGCAAAGATCTAAACTTGGTATCTCCTACGACTGCAAAATGGCAATGCCGCGGGGTGACAAGGTGCTGATATTGGGTTATGGATGCCGCTGTAGTAGTTGATGAGGTGGGAGATAACGACTCGATTGGTGAGAGACAGGAGCGGGGCTTCTGGCAGGGGGTACCAAATATTGTACTAGCGCCGCATGACCATCAATCTGAAGCCAACTCCCTGCAGTTATGCTACAACACCTAACGCGGAGGTGTGGAAATAACCGAGCAGGTGAGACGAGGCAGTGAAGACGGGGGGGAAGTGGCAGCAGCAGCGATGGAGCGATGGTGATCATTCAGGGCAGAGGGTAGAGGTATATATAATGTGACTAATCTTTCAATTATCATCCCCTCGTCGAGTTTACATACCGTCGGCACTAGCTGTACCTTCGGTACCTTGACGAACCCCGAGGTCCATTTCCTGAGCAACCGTAATGCTGCTTCTGCTGCTGCTGCTTCTCCTCTTTCTCGCTCGCTTGCGTCACCATTCAACTGGGTTGAAAAACATAATAAATAATAAATATGTATAATGACAGCAAAATAACCAACAAAAACAAAAAATAGCGAATTCGAGTTCACCGTTTGTCGTCGTCGTCGTCGTCGGCACAATCGATGATCCACGCTAAGGTAAAGCATATGTCAGATTCATGCATTTTTCATCTTATGTGTTGTTCCCTTCCATTTGTTTGCACTTCCTGGCAGGTGAGTGAGTGGTTTAGAAGAGGAAAAACTTCTTCTTTTTTTTTTCTTTTTCTTTTTTTTTCTGCTGTCTAGCTTTAGGGGGAAGGGGAAAAATAAACTAGGTAGATTTTATTCACCTTAGACTGGAAGCAAAGGGCGATGGTGTTTGTCAACCGGTCAAATGGACAGATGGACAAATTTGATAGGGAGAGCCCTGTGATGTGCCACTATATACCTCCTAGACTGTGATGCGTGTGGTGATCTTGGATTAACCTTAGATCAAGCATGGGGTGGAGTCAACAAAAGCAAGACATGCTCTCTTTTTTACACCACAGATTTTTAGATGTAGATTTTGTTGGGGAATCAAGGAATCTGTGAAGATTCAAGGTGGGGTGATGGCTTTTTTCCCCCCTATACTTTTTTCTTTTCACAATGACTAGTATTGACAGGATGGGTTTCAAGAGAATGGGGAGGAGAAAGAGAGAGGGACTGGGCTAGCTCTATTCAGACACCATGAAACAGCTGTACAAACTGGTTTGCCCTTTATTGTACCTGCCCCAAACAGGCAGCCAGCCCATGTTAGGGCACTTATGTAGTCCGCTTATACTTCACTCTCAAGAGTTTAAGTCTGAGCCTGACTCTCTTTCTCTCTCTTTCTCTTGCTCTCTCAGCATGCTTCATTCAATGACTGGCACCATAGATGGCATGTTCCTTCTCATGCTGTTTTCAGAGACTCAAGGGAGCCACACCCACATGTTCTGTGTGAATACATGTTTCCTTTGTCATTCAGTTCACAGCAATCTCAGTATTCAATGCTCCTGTGAAGCTGTGATGAGAGACAACCTCTGTGGGTTTTTTCAGAGCCCAAGTGAAAAACCACACACACAATGGGGGAGGGGAGGGGGCCACATGCTTAGCAGGGAGTGCTGTGCGTACAGTTTTACTACCCAAATTTCTCTACCCAAGTTTTTCTGTGGCTGGATTCCATCCCATGCCCTAGACTAGATTGTGGTTGCACAATCATTCAGCAGTGAACATGTACCCACTCACCACTCACCATTCACTACCTGATCAAAACCACCTTAAAGTTTTTTTTTTTTTTTAATTGTTTTTTTCATAATTCAGGAATTCAAAATACACTGCCTTTTAGTGTAGTGATGAGAGGAACCCCCTCTCCAAGGAGGGAGAACTATACATCCTCTCACAAAGCCCATGATGATGATATGATGATGAGAGGGGACAGTGGTGCCATGCCAAGAAACCAAGCTTGAGGGGGCGGGGGAGGGGGTCAGTTACTGGGTTTTGGAAATAGTGCCCCGTTTCCTTCCTGGTTCCCCTCCTGGTTCACTATACCGGTTAAGATACCCGGCGAGCACAGATGGAGGCCATTGATATTGATACCCTTTTTCAGATACACGTCGGCCGTGGCGGGGTATTAGCACCGCCGTGACCCGCGCAGACGTAGTCGCTGCCGCCGCTGCAGCAGCGGGAGTCTGGCAATTTGCGCCTGCTTCTCGTTGCTTTTTCCACAGTTTATGTGTGATTTGCAACCCACGTTACGATAGCAGCAGCAGCAGGAGGAGGAGGAGGAGGAGGGGCTCCTATACTTGATGAGTTCCTCCGTTTCGGAAGAAAAAGCTCAAGGTGTGGCGCTTGTTGAAGGCAAGCTTGGATGATCCTGCCATAGTCATTTATTGCTACTGCTTGTCCTCGCGGGGAGGTCATCTCACACGGGGGGGAGGAATGCGACAAACGAGTGGAGAGGGGAAAAGGAGGTAGCCCTTTAACTTGTTGCCAGACAACATTATTTGGGGGTGCGGTGCGGTGCTGTGTGGAGAGTCCGGTGCCAGTGTTTTTGCGTTGTTGCGCGGGGCTCGATCTGGAGTGGCAGGGAGGAAGTGTCAGGAAGGCGCCTTGGGGTGCTTTTTGTCTCACTCGTGGCGAGCTCTTTGCCAACGTCGTTTGATTGCCGCCCCTTCGCCCCGTCGCAGCTCTGACGCGGGTGATTGAGGTCGCTGTGAAACGTCCGCCCTGATGACAGCGACTGTCGGTTGATGTTCGTCTTCTCCTCCACCTCTGGGATCCAGTGTAGCAGCAAAATTCATGATAAAGTGAACTAAATTCTTTACTTTCCAGTTTTCCGTCAACTTTCAAAGAAAAGAAATGAAATAGAAAATAATTTCCAATTATAGTTTTTATCGTATTTAAAAATTAGAGAAGTATTGAAAGCTGATCATGAGAGTCTCCATCATTGATTCTAAAAAGTGTCAATTGCAATGAAATTCCAAATCAGAATAAACATGAGATCATTTACTCCGAACTTACCTATTTCTCTGTAAAATAAAAATACTGATTACACACAGGGTGGGTACACAGTACTCATGTTTGAAATTCACTTTAATTCCGCAGACAATGTACACTTTAGAATAGTAAAAGTGGATGTCTCACTTCTAACCAACATTCTCATTCCATGTTTCTTCTTAATAGTAATAAAAAAAATAATTTAAAAAAACAATCAGATGTTCGAATTTCGGCGCTCATTAGTTGCAACTGGGTGCCATTCCCACCTCACAAATTTGTAGGGTTTGGTGGCCACCATTCTCTGTAGTCAGAAGCGTAGTGAACTGCTGTGGAAGATGGGTGTAATGAGGGCTGGAAGAAGAGATACTACCAGAAGGCCGTTGTTAATAGACATCAGATTGTTTGGAAACTAGAATATCTTTATGCATTTGCTGTTATATGAACGTGTAGTCAAGGCCTTTGAAGCCAGCAGGAGAGTTCTCTTGTGCGTGGTGAGTTATGAGCAAACCTGCCACTTAGCGACTTAAATGGAGCCAGAGTTTAGCGATCGCATCAGTCAACTCCAAATTTTGAATAAATGGCGATAAGAGCGAGAGAGAGAGAGAGAGAGAGAGAGAGAGAGAAAGAGAGCTCTATTTTCGCATACTTTCTTTTGATTGTTGTGTTGTTGCGACATTTGCAATAATTTGTGATGCGAGTATTAGCCGATCTGGCTAATTTATCCACAGCACTGCATAAGGATCTGGTGTGTATATATGTATATGTACATATACATACAAATGATTAAATTGAAGTCTTTCGTTTTGGAAACTAGGTACAAATTCTGCTCTTTGGGGGGCCTCGAGATTCTTACAAGGTGAACAGTTTTTACTGTGTGTATTAGGAGCAATTTTTTTAATTGTTTTAATTTTATTTTGTTCTTCTCCTCCCTGATATCCAATCACATAACCAATGAATTGTGAGAGTCAGGGGCTGTAAAAATGTGGCAGGAAAATGACAGAGAAAAAGCCCTTAAAGTTATCCACAAGTCTGGCTTGGTTTGTCCTACCAACTCTGCAAATGTGATTCGGCTGATACCGATTCTTGTCTTCACGATAATAATGTGCATGTAGCCATCTTTGAGAAGCTTTTCCTCTGTCACTGGTACTCTGTAACCTAAAATGTGACCAGAAATTCTTGACGCCAGCACACATTTTTAATTACATGAATGACAAAGACGATCAATAATTTACCACCCTGCGACCTCTTCAGAACCTACATGAATACATACAATAGCTTTTTCTTTGTTACAATAAATGTTATTCCGTATAGTCCCAATTGGATAATGCCGGTGTCCTTATCTGTCATTTGATCAATCTGCCACACCCCCCCTCCTCCTACATTAGCGTGTGTTAGTTCGAAGTCTCTACCTTGGCACACTGTTCCATAAAACAAACCTGAGAGATAGACCACTGGACGAACTGATGCACCCAGCATTACAATTGTCAGTTTGTTGAATCCAATTCCATCTAACCTCCTAATGCCCAGACATAAATAGAAGCGGTGTGTTATGCAGCGGAAAATCCATCCCAACGTCTTAATACTTGTTATTTTATTCGCATGAAGAAACAGAGACGTTGCTGGGTAACTTAAGTAGTCAACAAATCTGGAAGTTAAAAAATCGGATTTTATTTGCAAGAGCAATCCGCAACAGCAACACTGCGCCATAACATCCACTAGATACTTCCATCAAAGCTCACATCGAATAATAAGATATTCCCGTATGTTGATATTTTTAACACGTTCCGTAACGCGGTGTCCAGGGTAGACTCAGAGCAAAAAGTGAACAGAAGTCATGGTAAACAAGAATGTAACCCTCCGTCTTCCGGATTAGGAGTTCCGTGATGGCTGCCTAGGTCCGGACAAAGCAGATCAACCGAATTCCCGGAGCGAAGACCGTAGAAGCAAGTGCACCCACAAGGACATGGACCGAAGTAATCATTTTCAGTGCACTTAGGTTGCGGTTTCTGAAGTGGGATCTCCCAGCCCCCACCCCCTAACACATGTGGTAAACTGTAAGAAATCCGCACACTGGTCCGTCGTGACTACCAATCCACCTTAATCTGCGTCGTCGTACTAAATTATCCTCCAATCCGCCTTACAATCAGCTGACACCCTAAGGCCAGCCAATCCAGCTGCAAGCCCAATGATCACCCCTTTCCTCTCTTAGACAGAATACTTCAGCATTGTTGTTGTTATTGTTGTTGATTATTAATTTATTAATATATTTTCCTGTTACAGGATTGGGGTAACGTCCAGAGCAAATTGGGCATAATGGCACTTGTGTTTAAACAGCAACCTTTCCTGCTTTTTCCTTCTGAATGTCTACATGTTGCAGGTAGTACTGCAATTAGATGTCTGTTCGCGGAGTCGGATAGCCAGTAGGTGAATTTTCCACCAGTGCGAGCTACTTGCAACCCCTCCCTATGAAAGCCTATCACTTTATACAATCTAGCAATGTATGCACTACCCACAATGCGTAACGTTTCGATTCTTCTTTTGTGTGTTTGCGGAGCGGGATGTATGAAGTGTAGGCTTGGAATCCTGCTGCATGATATCCCCTGACAGGACTAGCTGATTGACCATGTGAGTCGCATGCTCTTAGCAGGTGACGAAGTGAGGTGAAGACCCTTTTTTGACTGTCCTTCGCGGTCAGGTTAGGCGGATAGTTGGGTCCCAGCCACGGAGCTCCGCCCGTTGGTATCACACATGTGCTAGTTGCGTATTGAACTGGGAGTCGCTTAGATGAAAATCTTGCTGCTATCTACATATGGTGTGACAAAAAAGCAGCGAGAATGACGACAAGACGCAAATTAGGAATAGGGTTCTTGCTTTCGAAGGTAATTTTGATGACTATGTGGATTGGTGAGCTTTGTCGAGACACTCTGTGCGGCAATTTTTGCCTTGGGATTGCCGCACCGGCGTCCCATTGTTTGTCGTAAGCCTTGCACGACTCTGACGAGCGAGATGCGCTTGCCGGACCAGCTGGCATCGTTGACGAGGGAGTACCGATCTCTGAATAGACAACCCGCTAGTGATCGTGGTTGATCAACTCGCTACTGAATTGGTACTGTTATCGATCTCGCCGGCACCATTCCATTAGGAGATAATGAACCACATCATGGGATTCAGCTAAGGTTTGTTTTTTTCTCGTCGGCTGGTGTGATGAGGGTCACGTTCACAGGCAGGCGTCTGACAGATTAGCGGTCCGCGAGATGCACAATTTCGGCACGGGATCGTTGATCGGCCCCGCACACGCATGTGAGGGACCTGTGGGTAGATTTATGATAGCAGCAGGTGGCATGTCTGTCGGTTGGAGCACCTGCATCGCAAACTGTTTCGGGGGTCCCTACCATCGTCGAGGTCAAAGCTGCTCTCGTGGCCATCGCGAACAGTGGCTGGTGAGCCCGACGCAGATGATTGCCGCCAGTGCATCGTCCTCTCGGACTCTCCCTTGTCGATCACTCTTGGGTAGGAAGTCTCCAGCCTGTGTCAATCACGAGTCGGTCGATCGATCGATTGATCGGATCAATGCATGAACTGATTGCTGGCCACTAGTGGCACCACCACCATGTCCAACATCGTTCGGTTGATTGTTTGTTTTAGTCTGTATCAATGCTGTCTGCTTCTGACGAGGCTGCACATGTGGCTGTGTTTCGTCCCGAGAGACAGTGGTGTCAGATGCCCACTTCTGAGCCTCATCAACCAGAGAACTGTTGAATGCAAACCGGAAGGTCGTTTGAATCACTCGTCCCTTCGGTTTGGCATTCTGCTTCGATCTGCGACGCTGCCCAATCATCAAGGTCTCCATCACCATATCAGCCTTGGGATACAATCGAGCCCTGGTCATTCTCTTTGTCCCTGTCAACACCGGTTCACTGTGCCACCTTCACGGAGCTCGGAGAATTTGTGGATCACGAGGCACGGCTCCCGATTGTTTTGGTCCTTACTTATGATGAATAAGAGCGTAGTTGTCGTTATCTTGCTCTCAAATTCTTGAAACGCCGTATCCTCACTTTCTCCAGTATTACACTTCTTTAGTTGATGATATTCACACAACTCCTCACAGTAAAATTTCAACTCCCCCCCCCCCCCATCCACTCATACAGATCATGACGAGATCCGCAGTGAGGACGATCATATGAAATTCCCATCTCCTCAAGTCAATTCACCCAAAAGATCATGTGCACAGAACTATCGCCAGCTAGATTGAGCAACAGCACCTGAGCTGCAGATTTCACATATCCGTGTCCAGTCCTCGAGAGCCAGAATTGGGTCTGATGCTACACACGAGCACAACCCCATCAACTTTACTTCGCCAAATCCCGTCGATCGAGACACTCTTTTGGGCGGTGCGCATGTCACATCTGGGGTGCAAGCCAGAAAAGCTGAACAATGCAGCTGGGGTTTAATTTTCTCACATCTTTAACCAGCTACGTAACCGCTGGCTTTTGATCACGGGGAGAAAGCAGCTATGGCTGTACTTAAAGCTGTCGATAGTTATTGCAGTAGTACTGTTACTAGAAATGTGCCGGCCCATGTGGAGATCGGTGTTACACAGCATCCTTGGATCAACGCCTCATCCCCATCTAAACCTGCAAGTCCTCCTCTCAATTATCAATTTGTTTGCAGGCGCAGGACGTCACAGTTTCATCTTTGAATGTCATGCCTTCAAATCGACGCCCCTGGGATGTCGAAGGCGATTCCTAACCAATTCTTCCAACGTCAAATAGTTTCGTCTCTGATTCTCAATTTAGCAAAAAATTTCAACTAAATCCCGAAGGGTCGTTGCAATTTCGATGCCGAATGCTTCAGTAGTTCCTCGATTGCAGCAGAATCATCAAGTTTAATGGTATCATGGTTCAAGAGACCAGCTACTTGGAGTTGTTTCAATATTGATTACCAAAACAGGATGAGAGGAGAATTCACTTCCGCTGTACACAATACATTCGCTAATTTTGCAAGTCAAGTTTAGGTGAGGGAATCCACAATATGCTGAGATTGGAAACGACCATCGCATGCTTCTATCACTTCTACATAACAATGAAAACACCCTTCTAAACTTCCAACAAGCGCATAAGAAGCTGACATTACTGGCTAGAATCTATCATTTTTGCATTTACTGTATTCTTGCGCTATGATCACTGAAATAGTGTTGCCACCGCGGTGACCAGTAAATTCAAAGTTCTAACTCAGAAAAATGCTTCTATCTCTTGCAGTTCACTCTTGCCCTTCTACAGTTGCAGATCAAGGGGGCTTCACATAATACGGCACGCACGAGATCACTCCTGAATATTTCCACGGAGGAAAATGCTAATAGAGAACTTGTAGCAGAACTATTGCATCTCTCATCGGAAGGAAGAATTTCAGGCCACTAGCATCATGACTGGCTCCATCTGAACTTCACCGACCAGGAGTGGGAGAGTCAGGAAGGCGATCTGGGTCACATGCAGCATCGGTAAGTTGCAACTTCAGAAAGTTCAGAAATATAAGCCGTAGAACCTCAAATCTTTCAACCAGTCATTTCTTAGTCTTCTCCGAACACTTCCACTCTTGACCAAGGCTCGATTTCTGGGGGCTTTTCATTGCTAGATATGGTTACATGAACCGTAGCAACCAAAGTTGTGAGCCTTGCAGTAACACAGAGGATGCCGACGACAAAGCACACTATGAACAATAGATCAGCAGTGTTTCCACAAGTGGGATGAGCAAAGAGTTGCACTGGTAGTCTAGAAACACAGCAAGAATGGTTTGTTAGACTAGTTTACTAGCGGCTCCAGAGGATGGTTTGCTCGAAGCGACTGGCTGCAACATAGCCGTGAGGCCGAGCTCCTGTGCTGTAGATTTCTTTGCATCACATCAACTTGGGGAGATATTTAGTGTATATTCCAGAGCAGCTTCAGATGTTGGACCTTGAATCTGTTATCATCAGAGCCTTTCTTCGATGACTTACTCGCCGGGAAATTCTCATTCCTTGTGTTTTGCATATTCCTGTTATCTGATACCAGACAGTATTTCATATTTCATAACAGACAGCTGTTCTATTCTGTGTTCTGGCTTCTCCTTTGTGGGTATTTGGAGTTCTGTGCTTTGGGATCTGGTCTTGCATCTTCCTTTCACCTTGCATCCCGTTTTCTCTTCACCTGCTTTTTCTACCTTTTCATGTTACAAACCCCAAAGATATTTTTGTATGTATATATGCATGTATTTGATATAATAGAAGGTCATGCTCTTGTGCTAGAATCCAATCAGTAGGATTGAGACTTTGCAGGAAGTTTTTGAAGTGGCAACTTTTGAGAGAGTTTTTGTTGCAATTTGCTATTCTGTGGTAGTTTAAGGTAATTCTAAACCAAGTTGGTTGTATTTTTGATAGACGTAATCAAACCTTTTGAGAAAATACATGTTTGGTGTTGCAAGCTATGTATTGTTTATAAATTCAAAAACCATTAAATGGTTAAATTTTCTTATATATATTTTCAGTGTGATTTTTTGGTTTTAACTACATGCATTTTTGAATTTTACTATTATCAACAGAGTTTAAATATTAAATCCAAAACCAAAGTAGAATGGTTGATAGATTGAAAGTTTCATGCAATTGTGCTTAACTTAATTTTTTTTAAAAATGTGTCTAACTTTATTTATTTTTAATTGTGCCTTCAAGAATTTTTTAAAATATAAATTATTTTTCGTATTTTCTGATTTAGTTTAAACTTTTGTACATAAAAATTTAAGAAATCTATACATTACTTAATGATTTTATCAAATTCAAATTCAAATCTTTGAATACATATTATAGAAGGGTATTTAAAATATTAATCTTTGAACTTTTTATTATTTTTTTGTTTTATATATATAATTTTTTTCTCCTGATATACACGTTTTGCATATCAATTAAAAAAACTACACCTGTTTTGAAGATACCATCAATAATCTCATCACCCTTGTATAATGTTGAATGTTTTGCTAAAAATCCAAAATCTGATTATGAAGCATATTACATTTATAAAATATCAGGTTTTAAAAATGAAAAAAGATTTAATATAATTAAAAATTATTTTGGGTTGATTCACAATTTTAAACAATTGGACTTCAAAATAACTAAAAAATAAACTTTTCTTTCAAAAAAAAAAAAAAAAACACAAATTCATATATGAAAAAACAACACATGCAAATAGAACCGCAAATAAAAACAACATTGGAGCTATCATTAACCTTACTAATTTTTCTCTTAAATCTTATATCGTATATGGCAATAATTGCATCTGTTGTTCTGATACAATCATTTGAACCTCTAAATTTTTTTTTAATAAAATGACTAACTGGATTTGCTATTTGACCTTTTTGACTTCGGAATCAAATTGCATCGAATTCAGTATCATAATGGGGGTTACAAAAGAGACATGTTCACCGGCCGGGAATCGAACCCGGGTCTGCACCGTGGCAGGGTACTATTCTACCACTAGACCACCGGTGCTCCTCTACGTTATGGTATGCGCCGCTGCTAGTGATAGGACCTGAGTCAACAGCGTGATAGGCGGGAACACTTATCACGACATATCAACGACTGCTCGACTTAGGTCCCGGATGGCCGCGACTCCTTTCACACCGCACATATCCCAACCCTAAGTATCCTCACCCCAGTATCCTCCTCGCCTGCCGTGCAGCTACCTCACCACCTACACGTATGTGGTGGATTAATACCACATAGCGGGTTATCATCCATGGAGACGAATAAGGAGCAATATCCATTCTCTTAGATTGTATGTTTGTATGTTTTACTTCCCAATTATGGCTATTAAGTATTACAGCATCACGTAGTATTGCATTCTCAAGAAGGAAAGGTAGTCCACTGATGTCCTCCTGGGCTGTGCTTGTTGCTCTTACGCCACCAGTTAGGAAAAACAATATACTTTAAACTTACTTAACTCCTTTGTTTGGATAAGTAATTAATTTAAAAATTCATCTTCTTCTATGTCTAGTTTGGAGGTTCATTTTTAGAGGACATACCACTTAAATCCCATACAAGCTTTTCCACCATCTTTGTTTCATACTCTTGACATTATATTATTCATTGGTAAGTACTTGTTTTATTGCAATTGATTAATAAGTGCATCATTTGCTTGAAAAAGTAATGTGTTTATAAAGTACATGCTGTAGTGGCTACTTGATTTTTTATTTTATTTTATTTTTTGTTCAACACATAAGTATGTGCACTTTGTGAAAAGCATTGGGACAATAACTTCTATTAATCCAAAAATAAAAGATCTCTATTAATCACCTTCAAACTCTACTTAGTGGATATTGGACCTCCATCTAATAAATGTGGTTAGAGACCAAGCTTATATCAATTAAAATGTAAAATCATTGTTGTCTAATTTATACTTAGTTTATACAAGTCTATTTGCAAACTTAGAAGACATGAAAAGTCACCTATGGAACTAAAAGACAAAATAATACTCTCTCCAACTTCCAAGTGCAAAAAAAGTTAAATTTAAGATTAAATCGTCAAATAGGGGCTTTTTATAATAAAATATTTTTGCCACCTTTTTAATAAATATAATATTATAGATTATATTATGTCATTTTAAGGTATAAATTGGATATTACTATAGTTTATGGATGCACTATATCATCTAAAATAAATAAGGTATATATTGAATTTTGAAATAATTTTCTAGATGTTTTCTCTTGGATTTTTGGAAAGAGATTGGAATACAATGAATTTGAATATTAATAAGCCATCATTGTATAGAAAAAATTCTACAAGAAGAGGGAGAAAAAAAAAAAAAAAAAAAAAAAAATGACTTGTGGAATTTTTTTAAGACCTGCTTTTATTTTTAAAACTTCTATTTTTATGGAAATAGATTAGAATATTAATAGGATAATATGAGAAAAGGTGAAAGGATTTTCAAAAGATTGGACTGATTTTGTTTTTATTAAGATGCATTAGCAAGATACACAAATGTAATTAATAAAATTAGAAGTAACATAGTATTATCATATCATTTATTAATGAAACTATATATTTTTCTTTTAGCTCAACAAAAGAGAAACAGTAAAATATCATATAAACAATTTTTTTTCTAAGATCCTATTGTTTTGAAAATATATATATATATATATATATTAAAAAAATTAGGCAAGTGTAAACATAAAGAGGCACTTTTATTCACAAATAAGACATTTAATTCAACAAAAGCTTTTGCAAAGCTAAAGTTTTTTAAAAGATCCAAGAAGAGTTAAAACACAAAATAAATTTAGTAGAAGACCAATCAAAGCTCCAAGTAAATATCTTAATATGGTATTACTAAAATAAATTAACTAAGACGAAATCTCAATTACAGAAGTTTTATAAGTCGTTTTATAATATTCTATAAGTTATTAATTATAAAATCCTATAAGTCATCTTTTATTATTTCAAAAAAAAGTGTAAAATTGGGCAATCTCACCCATACTTAAGATGATTTAAGGTTGTTGCAACTAAGAATCATGAAAAGCTTTCTCAAAAGAATAAGTCATTTTTGTAAAATAATTACTCTTGAAGTACAAAAGATTTAACATTATTTAGTTGTTATTATGTAGTATATACATATGTCACATTTGGACCAAATGTAATGTAAAATCCTTTGATAATATTATGTAGAATAATATTTAAGGAAGTTAATTTGGATAGGGTCGCAAGAATATGGAAAGCTAACATGGAAAACAACCATGGCTAGAATGAAATAAGTAGACCATAGTATTAATTTTTTGTGTACATGAAACAAGACCTAGGTGACTAGGAAAATTCTAGAGCAATGAGACAAAAACTCAATTAGATGGAATTTAAGGATTTTGTTAAATAGGATCATAATACACAATCTCTCAACCCTTCAGATTACAAATGGTAAGTAATTTTTTTGTACACTAGAAAGCTCTAATCTTTATCCATTTAAGGAATTAAGACATTGGCAACTTATGTAAATTATTAAATGATTGAACAAGTTTTTATCCTTACAAGTAGAAAAACAAAAGAAACCAAAATAAGAATATTTTCAATATTGATAACTTTTTTCTAAAGTTTTGTCTATTTTACAACTTACAAGTATTTTTAGTATTGTCATTCCAAATTCTAACATTTTGATAATATCATTAATTATTGTTTATATCCAAAAAAAAAATAAAAAATTGCACAACATTATTAATTTGATTCTTTAAGCATTGATTGTGTTTTTAAAACAATATTTTTTGAAGAGAGTGAGGAAAAAAATCTTAATTCAGAAAACAATAAGAATAATAATAATAATAATATTTCGTGATATATTTAAGAAAAAATTTACATGTTACCATATCACAATATTCTTTTCATCTTATGAACTTCTACTGCTCTAACTTTCTTATTCTTAGGAAAAAAATTGAAGGGTTCTTCTCATCCATGAAACTAAGATCATCCCAAGTTTGTTCTGGCAGCCACAACTTTGCCCGCTTGAACCCTAGAGGGTTTATTCAAAAGAATTGGAAGGCAAAACACTAACTTCCAATAGCATCCTATTGGAAACGAATACTTTGAAAGTAGTTTGATTACTGTAAGAAATTTCTGCAAATTAAACTTAGACAAAAATCAGCTAAAAACTGGAACATTCCACGAAGGCCTTGTCGACAAATTTTGTGAGAATTTTGTTAGAGCAGTAGCTGATGGCATCTCAAGCTAGTGGAATAGAATACAAGGGAAAATCAACTAGAACGATGTCACAATGTTCGAACTACAAGAATCACCAAACTTTCAGGTGGTCCATGTCATCGCCGAACTTTGCCTTTGTGCACTGATACGCAACCCAGCATGTGGACAGCAGATATACAGACCCAGCTTCACATTCCAAATTGGACAATGAACCACCTTTTCTCAACTCCCACAGCTCTTCCTGTACACTATGTTATATTCCTGGCAACCCACTTCCAAGTTGATATTTTACAAGCTTCGATGGGAGCTCAGAGTGATCATCATCTCTCAATATCACCTCGTTCTCCAACAACCTCCTCATAAAATGTAGGAGCCCGCTTTCTACTAATTAGTGTGCACTGATGTCTAAATGTCTGTGTGGAAGGGGTGAAAGGTGCCTGCTTCGCCATTAGCGACAAGTGTTGTTCCTTATCAATGCCTGTTACCAAGCCATGGGCCTTGCACATCTCTTCAGTGTCGCCCTGCTTCATCAGTATGAGTCTAGCAATATCTGCCACCGGATAGGGGTGCATTTTGTAACTACCACAATTTATGGCTTTCAATGCCAAGGTACGCATCTGACCAAAATACAGCTCCATTAAGCAGCCTTGAAGATAGGTAGCTTTCTGTGCCAAATCGAAGAAACCTTTGTAATTATCGCTCCTGTAACACCTGAAAAATTCAACAATTTTGGACCATCATAATTCCGCATCAAGAAAGATGTCAATGCAACAAGTACCAATACTAAATGCATAAAAGGCCCAACGCAACACCAGTACACCCTTATTAATCATCTGGCGCAAGCAAACACCAGAGCGACGCGACATATTCTTCAGGTACATCAACGTTGAATCGTAAGGCGAGATTGTCTAATCACCTCAACACGTTTCGGGCATACACGAAGTCGGGAGCCTGCAGCACCGATGATCGCACTTTGCGGAACCATAACGACAGTGGTTCGGCCTGCAAGAAATTCCCAAGTTAGATCTAACATGTGCATGAGAGTCATCCACAAATCCATGACAGATGTAATGCTTCTTCACGTGCAAACTCCATCACTAAAAACAGTAGCGAGCACTCTTCAGCCGAACGCCAACATCCATCGGCCATTTCTAGAAACTGGGTCAAAACACCAACCTTGAAATTATCTCGATCCCCCAGATTCAGCAACACGTAATAACCATAAAACTCAGCTTCATGCAACCACCCAGAGCCACCCTCAGCATCAACGGCACCATAAAGGTTAAGGAGTGTGAGAAGAGATTTAGAAAGCTGCTGGAAATTCAATTGCGAGTCTGCTTCATTTCCAGTGGCTATTTTTTTCTCCCTCAACTCCCTTTCAGACATGATGTGAAACCTGACCTGCACAGAGACGATCGAGTAAGAGATTGGCCAACACCTTCACAACATAAATGATTCCTGAAGGACAGAATTTAAGAGATCATATGACAACCTCGAGAAAGAAGGCAATGTTGAAAGAATTTCAAACATCAAGTAGTAGCTGTGCATTTTGCACATCACCAACTTACAATTTCTTCGAACATGGTAATGGCCTGGCTGTTGGCAATGCATTGCATCCCTAATTCTTGACGCACTGCACGAGTCCGATCAAAAAGAAAGGCGTGAACAGATTCAAAATTGTAGTCACGACGGTCCAACATATGCAACAGATACTGTAACGTCCCCCACAGCACATGCTGCGGTCGTACATCCGAAGGATGCAATTCAGCAACAGAAATAGTCCTGCAAAACTGTAACCAAGATATGTCACGTTATATACGACGCTTGACAACGCCAACAAAAGTACCAGATGAAAATTTCATGTTCCGGCAGTAAAGATTCCGAAGACGTCCAAACTGCAACTTTCAAAGTGTGGTATGAGTACCTTCTTGACAGCAAGATCTGCTGATGTTTTGGCCGTATTACCATTTATACGTTCAAAGATAGCCAGATCCCTGAGCCTTTGACGCTGCTCCCGCTCACGAACTGCCATTTCAACGAACACGACAGACACAAATCAGAACAAAGGACTGTGATCTTTAGAAGACACATCACAAACGAATGAGAAATCACCGGATAGGTAACATGTCGGCCACGATCATATTCATCATCCAGGATCATCCTATACACACGCCAACTTATATCGTAAAAGCTAGCAAGAATTAGTGAGTAAAAGTCTCACCTGGGCACATGTCTTGGCAAGTACCAACAATTGACGTCGTCAAGTTACCCTCGCTTTCAACATCAACGTCAGCATAAGCAGCCAGAGCACGTGCAGGCGCGGCACCCCTTTCCCTGCTATTTTCCCTGCTTGAACGCCATTCACGACTTATATCTCGATTTGATCGCGTGCCAGTTGAATAGGGTCGTCTTCCAGCCGCTTCAGCCTGCACCAACTCTGCAACCAGAAGCAACATTTAGGAGGCTTCATACCATTTTACTACCACTCTCTGATGCTCCAGACCCCTAAACTTGACTCGGACATCAGCATTGAATGTGTCCCACTCTTCTTGCCCCTCCTTATAAGGACAAGGACAAAGGAAGTGCAAAATCTCTTCGGAATTTTCAGTGACTTGCTCTAAAAGTTTCTCAGCATAATTGGAGATCATACACCAACTGAAGCACCGTAATAAGTGTCTGCACAATGTGTCATCCACGTAAGCAGTCACTTCTACAGTGCAACTGAAAAGTCATAAAATATTAATTGCAAGTGCACAGTCATCAGTAAAGTTAACTGGAATCCTGTTTCGTTACATTCTTTCCAGCCTCAGCGATCATTTTGGAAGTTTTTAGTGGATCGAGCAGGAATTCGATCTGCCCATCTATGTCTTATACGGTCAGCCTTTGTACCCCAGAAGTGAAGAAACCCCGAAAACTTCCAAAAAAAAACCTGCAGACCCTTTGACGGACAATTTTGCTAGCACAAATCTATCACTTTGACATATCGCAGAATTAGGACACGTGAAATCATCCTCGCCTCTACAAGTCTTGCCGCTAATTTGGGCATCAGTGCAGGTCATCAAATAGAAAAAAAGAATGATGCAAAACCTGTGGGCAAGCAATTCATAATATTTGAGAGATTTCCAACCTGGAGTGCGAGGTCGAGGGTGATTGCGACCTCCAACCTCGGCCGACCGGCTCTGGTCACGCCATGATGGAGCAGGTGCAACAGGTCCTCGCTGCCAATTAGCGGGTCGATTGTTCCGCATGCGATGTGCATTCTGCTGCTGGGGTTTTCGAACATCCACATACCCTCGCCGATCAAAAGTATCAAACCCGCCATTCCCACGGCTATTATGACTATAGCCGTTGTGACCAGGCCCATGGTTGCCGTAACCATGACCGCCATAGCCGCCGTTGCCGTAGTTGTTGTTTCCATATCCATTATTCCCGTAAGCGTTGTTCCCATAGCCATGAATTCCATAACCAGAGTTGCCATAACCAGCGTTTCCATAGCCATTGCCACCATACCCGTTATTCCCATAGCCGTTGTTACCATAACTATTATTCTGCCTGGGCATCTCCCTGTTCGAGAATGAGCCCATGTCCGCCATGGCTATGACCTGCGCCTCAGTGGGCTGCAATGAGCTGCAGAGCGCCACTCCAATATCACCCACTCTCCTCTTTCACTCACCCCTCCATCGCCTCCACACACATACATGAAGAGAAGGAAGGCCAAAACCGACCGCAACAGAGCAAAGCAGCACCAACCAGGGTTGCAAATTCGCCTACAGTAACCCACAATTCAGCTACCGCTCTCTCTCTCTCTCTCGCTATCTCTCGCTCGCGGAGACTAATCCACGCCCATCGAAGTCCTCTTTCTCGCACCCAAATCCACCACCGCCATCACATCCTCCAGCGCCGGCGCCCCATCCGAGGCAGCCCTCGAAGAAAAACCCAGTAAGAATACAGACTGGGTATCGAGGGGTGAGAGCGGAGATGCAACTAGAGCTGGCGATGATGCTCCGAGGAGGGCATCCTGGAACCCAGCGACACACTAAAAAGGGGGAAAAAGCAGAATAATAATCCTCCCCCGTGTGGCCTGGCCCCCACCCCCGCGTCCCAGATGCCCCTCCCACTTTCTGACCGGTCGCCGTGCCCTGCCCTGCAGTGTGAACAGGATTTCGCAGAGGCTGCTCCAGGTGTCCGAATCTGACTCATTACCTGGTCCACCCTCTCGCTCTGTTTGTGCCACCGATGGATATCGTCCAATTTTTAGATGAACTTTCTGTGGACTACATCTCATCTCTTTGACTGAGTCAAACTAGGTTCTATATTCTGGTCGTGACTTACATGTTATGTGTGTGTATTTGCTTATTTAAGCAAAATAATTTTCAGTTCCGTGTATAACTTTCACCATACTGTAGACTAATTTTAGGAGGGCTTTGTTCTTTGCTTCCAATTATTGACCTTTTTTTTTTATTTTTTGTGTTTCTGGTTGATGGACCATGCAAACAGAGCTTAATGCCCTTCACCTTTGATTTATTTGAATCTGAATTAAGTGAGCCATGCTAGAATGGTGTATTATTATTATTATTATTATTATTGTTGTGGTTTTTTTTTAAGAAAAAAAAAAATCAATCAACCACAATGAGATCCTTTAGGATTTGTTGCAAGTACGTTTGGTTATGAAGCAATCAGGAAGTTCAGTTTCATTAAGAATTTAGATTCTTCATTAATTACAAAGTTTTTATTTGTGGTAGCCTGCTTGATTGTATACCAGTCTATTTTTAACTATTATTAATGTTTTTTCCCAGTTGATAGTAACCTTAAGAATTAAAAAACACTTCAAAAAAGTGAGAAATCAGTGTCCTTATGTTATTTTTTTGGGTATTAACAAGAATTGAATTTCAAGTTTATACTCAAATAAGTTAATCATTCATTGTGGTGTTAAAAAATTCTCTAAAAAATTAATCAGAATTTGTAGTATTTTATTTTTTAGAAAATTTAGAATAATATTGTTATATTACATTACATACTTATTCTTTTCTAAAAATATTTCATTTTATTTCATGTAATAAATTTTTTTATCAAATATACATATATAGTAGTAAGATTCTTTTAAGTATTAAAACTCCTTTCTTAAACCCAGCTATTAAATTTCTTCATATTTACTTTAAAATAAAAAAATAAAAAACAAGGTAAAAAGATATATTTGTTAATGTTACAGTAGATTACATATTCATAAAAGTGAGCCAATGATTTTTAAGCAAGGCAAGTAATAAAAGAAAACTTGAAACATAGAGCCAATTAAAAGTATTGCATGTATTATATGGTTCTATTTGTATCATATAAATTTTACTATAAAAAGATTCTATTATTTCAAATATAATTAATTTTATATAAATATAGTTTATTTATATTTGTATTTATATATTACTTAATAAATAATGTAATAAGATTTAATAAATCAAGAGAACTTCTAAGTGGACACCCCTCTTTTATTACATGGACACCTACTATACAATTTCCTTAATTTATTAAGAATTAAAATAATAATAATAATAATAATAATGTTACATTTCTTGTTGTTTGTGCGAGTTGATATAATCTTATAGTTTATTTTCTCTAACATAGAACATACATCTAAATTTTAATATGTGATATCAATCATTTAGGTACAAGAACAAGAGATATATATTTTTTAATTTTTTAATTTTTTTTATAGTCCTTCTCAATAGTAACAATCAAATCATCAAAAAATATTTAAGTAGAAATGATATTACTGTGTATATGTGGGGGAGCATGGAATGGGGGTTGTCCATGTAGTAAAAGGGGGTGTCCACCTAAGTGTCCCCTAAATCAATATTCACAAATAAAAAATTAATTGTACTTTCATATATCTTTAAAATATATATTAGTTTATATATTATTTTATTACATATTCATATTATCTGGAGTGAGTTTATTCCTAAAGTTTGGAATAAGTTATTATAATATGTGTAATATATATATATATATATATATATATATATATCTTTTTTGTATTTTAAAGTTTTAAATTGTAGCCAACAGCCAGTGGCTGGGTCACATTAGTGATCAAGTAGGCCATTACAAAAATATGCACCTGGTCCATTTTCCGGAATGAAAATCCCAAATGTGCATTCATCCAAGAGAATTACATGGGATGTCCTACTCATCACCTTATTCATATTCACAAGATATTTTACATTCGAAAAAGGTCCATACCCACAACCCAGAAAAAGTACCAAACAAAAGCAAAAGTAAAAAAGTCAAAAGGCTTCGGCGTGGATCAGGATGCACTTCGGTTGCGGCGCCCGTGCATTCGAGCGCGGTGTCATTTCCAGTGTCGGTGATGAGAAGAATCTGCCGACGAGGTCGGAGCCAGACCCACTCGCGAGAATCGATGCGATTCTCATCGCTGGACCGCCTTCGGAAGACCCACCCACCGATGTTGCTTCTTCTTCTTTAATTGTTTACTTCATTAAGGAACATGGGTTTTGCGCTTCTTTCGGCGAACTCGACCCGCATCGATCGTGAGATTTACGTTCGTGTGGAACCGGGATCGCATCTCGCTGACAAACTGCACGTGATATTGTAACATTTCCCACACGGATCGGACAGATCCGGCTCACCGCTGAGCTCGACCAGGGACTCAGCTTCGAGATCTTTAACGCTAACGATACTGGTGGAGGAGCTTACGAAGGGCTCAACGTGAGGTGCATCGAATCAACCGTGAACAGATCGTTAGATCGTGTTTGTAGTCGGGACTTGTAGAAAGGAGACGTGTCGATTGTCGTCGGCGGATCAGTGTTGGGCATGTGGTGGGAGCACGTCAAAAAGGAGCTACGATTGACTTGCGAGTCTTTCGAGGGAGAGGTTCTTTTTCAATTCCTTGGTCTTGATTCCGATGCTTCCGGAATTACTTCATGTTATTCCTGCTGTCCTTGTAAGCTCTGACCGCCTGCCACAGAAAAAAGTAGACATTGTTTAGAAAATGGTGCGCAGTTCCCGAGTATGCACAATTCAGCGGATTTCTTGTGCAACTCATGTACTGACGTCCATGCTAACGCTCGCCTCCGGAATTGTGCATCTGATGCGACTGCATCTGCTACATGTGAAAAGAGCTACTTGCACGACGAAAATATGGTTACATGACTTAGGTGCACTGCCATTGGGTTGCATATTGAGTCAGTCCGAATAAAAGATTTCGCATTTTCAACACAGCGGTAGTTATTTGAGTTGTAGTTTCCTGAGAATGCTCCCTGACCGAGAATTTTTTTTTACAGGTTTCCTGTTGAAATCCCGGGAAAGATTATGGAGTCATACTTTTGAAAGACTACGGACAAGCTGACCATTCAAGCGTAGAAGATGATGGCAAAAAAGTACACAATCGTCACATCGTTCAGAACTTGGAGCTCAAAGAATAAGTATGCAAGTTAACTATGAAAAAAGAAAAAGAAAAATGAATTTCACCACCGATGCACATGAAATAAGCATATCAAGAACTAATCACTGAGATCCTCAACCAGGGCTACAATCACATATGTGACTGGAATTCAGCAGAAGATATGATATTCCAACTTAGTTCTAGAGCCTACAGAAGTACACCCGGGCGCAATTTACAAGTCTTCGATTACGTACAATGACAAAGAAATCTTGCCCAAACTTGATGTAAGAATTAGCTTATCCTATGTAGTATTTACAAACCTCTAGTTGCGTTAAACCCGTTTTTCCAGGAAGTAGGCTGGTGTCGTATAAACTTACTTTAAAGACCTAAGACAAATCGAGCATTCCGATCACCACCGTCACCTTTAGACAGCCAAGCAGTTGACTCAAAAAGACTCCTCTACTTAAACTTTTGGCTCGTCGTCAGGCCGCTTGGTTTCGAAAAGATTAACTACCGCATCCATGGTGAACGCTGCTATCAGTCGCTACCTTGTAAGATCCAAAGGTAGCTACATTGCTGATTCACCTTACAGGAGAGGAAGCCATCTTTCCGCCGAGTTGCTTTCGCATCTTCCTTCTGAGTGGATTAACTCAAAATCTTAAATCAATGTAAACCAAGTACAAGGCCATCGTCGAGTACACTTGGCTTGGCGATTCAATTTCAATTCTGGAAAAAAAATGTCTGTATAACTTAACAGAGACTAGAGAAATCTTTCAAGCTCCTCCGCACGCAAGCCAGAGTTCGTCAACCTTCCGTCTTCACGTCTGGGCCATAATTATGTGGCGGGTCTGAGCACTGGCAGCGCACTGATGCTGGCGAGCAGTTATGTTATCATAATATCGACGAAGCCGATGCCTGTCAATGTCGGAGAGTAGTAGAGGAGGCTGAATTGGTAGTGATGCAGCCTCGACTACAAGAAAGTATAGCAGGGACGCAGCCTTCTCATAAGCAGAAGAGGCGTTCGCCATACTCCCCATGAGCTCATCCACCTGACGCACAAGACAGTCCATCAAAACACTTAATTACTTCGCACTAAAACACTAAGGCCCTTTTATCAAGCAATGGTGGATTGAAGTATCAAGCCACATCACAGCTGGAATGTCATGGTGAAACACCGTAAAGGTTTCAAAAATGAGCTGCTTAAGAAAACCCTGAAGCAAAAGCAAGACCTACCTCTCAACTCAACATCTCCTACACATTTCACACAACATCTGTATTTCTTGCAAAGCATGACAACAATCTTCACGACACATTCCCACATGAATTGGAAAATCCATCTAAAGATCATGCAAAATCATGGATGTTTTCAAGGGAGCATGATATTGCTTCTAGACTCCAGTTTAATAGAAGCTCCCAAAAACGATGATCTGAAATTGAGAGAGGGTATTTAAAGTACCGCTCCAGCTTTGCCGAGTTCGAGGGCTGATTGAAATATAAGCTCCATTGCATCTGGCATCTCTGCAGAGGCTGCAATTCGTTGATCAACTCCAACGATTATAATCCAAACATAAGGCGAATCAATTCCGCCAAAAGATACATACTTTTCAGACCAGCTCTAACTAATTAATCCACAAGAGATAATCCTACGTAGAACAAATGCTTTTGAAACATGTCAAATGCCAACTGTTATCATTCTCTAAATGAAAACCTTAATTTAAAAAACCCCGGAATGCTCATTTACCATCAGCAATATTAATGTGTATTGCTAAGGATTCAGCTCGCTCAACAGCAAAAGCAAACTCCCGTTCCATTAAAGAACAAGTATTTGCAACAGATCTTTCCTGGCTTTCAATATCCTCTGAACCACCCCTTCCTCCATTACTGCCAACGTGTTCAGAATCAGCCCAGCTTTGACAGACATGAAGTGCTTCCTTCCAGATTGCTAGGCACACAAGCTGAATTACAAATGCCTCTAATCCCAGCTCTTTATTCATCTGCAGATAACAACCACATGGTAAAGTCATTGCAGTATGTATAATGTCCTAGAAGCAGGAAACTAAAGTAAACGCAAGATTAACAACAATTAGCTTCAGATGGTACCAAAAAGAAAATTATTAGGAAATAATGTTGAGACATCAACCCATTTACATACTAACTCTGCTCACGAAAAAGAAGAGATGCATTGACAAAGAATAAGGTTAAAGAAAAGATACACGAGAAACCACAGGTACACCTCTCATCATCACAACTCAATTTGAATTGTGGGAGTAAATAACAAAAACCTTTTCTGAAGACCCTCAAAAAGCAGACTAAAAGTATCATCACATGCAATCATACCTATACAGAAAACCAACCTTATCTGTGGCGAGTTCTGTAATGAATCGTGCACATCTCTGTAAAGAGGAAAGTCGAGTAGGTGGATGCTGCGAAGGACCTTCAGCTTCTTGTGAGCTATGTGATGGAACTGAACAATTACTGGCACCACTACCAACTCCTCCAGAACTTGTGCCCACGTATGGACTATTTACTTTCTGAGGGAAACTATCAATTCTTCTTCTTTGCTGGACTCCGCCAGCATCATAAGCGTTTAATGAATTCGAAAGATTATCAGTCGATGTTATTGGAACTGACACAAGAACATACTCACGTTCAATTGTATCAATGGAATCTCCCAATGCACCTGCAAACCATACAACACAAGCGGAATGAATGTGCTAAGACGAATAAAGAAAGGCCAAGGTCCCAGGTGTAAATATTAGCAATTGGATACCAAGAGCTCAAAGGTCTCGGGGATTCCAAAGTCAAAATATAAGTCTGAAAAAAAAAAAAAAAGCAAAAAAAGCAAAAAAAAAGCAAAAAAAAAAATACAAATAAATGCGGTTCGTAAAAGGCCCTTTGCAAAATGCAAGGGAGAATATAAACACCTTTCAGTTTCCCATATGGAGTTTTCTGATAAGCACGAGCAATCACGGGAGATGCAACTGTACGGCCTCCTAGATTCAATAAAAAAAGGTAAAAAAGAGTGGGATATTTAGGTGAAAGATTAAAACATTAAAAGGAGAAGAAGAAGAAGAAGAAAAAGAAGAAGAACTAGATTACGCATTTAACAAATACCCATTAATGAATCACAAAAAACAAGGACTTCGTTGTCACGCATTCGTCGTTTGCTCTTCATAGACCAACCAAAATACATTGCTCCCGTAAAACTCCATTAACGCCAGCTTCTACCACCCAGAAACAAACGTCTATAGTGGTGAAACAATTTGGCGGAGGTCCTCTAACAAACCCACAATCATGCAGTCACGGGCTTTGAGAGAGAGAGAGAGAGAGAGAGAGAGAGAGAGAGAGAGAGCGGGGGGATGGGGAGGAGTACGGTGTAAATTACTTCCAGGCATAGAACAGCTTCAAAGAAAGTTACATGCCTACCTTTAGTGGAAGAACCAGAATGGGCAGGATGAAAATCACCATCCACAACTGCACTTTCTCCAGCAACTCCATCAAGAATCCTAGACCTGTTATCGGGATGATCAGTTGCAGTAAAGCCCATTCCAGCTGGAGACAAATGCCCTGGATTCGGTTTCCTTCCAGTAGGAGGAAGATACGGGCTGCTGGGTGGTGATTCCGAAAACAAAGGCGGCTTTAAAGAAGCGAATTTCCCATGTGCAGAGTCTTGTTGCTCATCATCCAGCGTAAATGGAAAGCAATCTTCTTGAGAAGTTTCGCTTGCGTCGCCAGTACCTCCAGAAGTGCTCCCCCCTGCTTGCATGTCGTCTGCCTTGGATCTAGAGACATGAATGATATTACATGAATAATCATGATCAAAATTCAAGCCAACACCGAGCATGTGTAATGCATCTACAGTCCAAGGAGGCATATATATATATAACACAAAGGAGGGGGAGAGGGAAAGAAAGCGAGAAAGGATTACCTCATTGCTCCCATGAAGGGGTGTGCAAAGAATTCCTCAAAAGCCAACCGTTCAACTGCTCAACAAAGGAAAATATCCCACAAGCATCAGCGACATTACCTGAGCTACTACATAGTCAAAATCATGACTTAGACGAAGCAGGTGCAACAAAGAAAAACTCTACCTCTTTGAAGGCTTAGAGCTTCTCTTATTCAGCATAACATTTCATAAAACTGTGAACCAAGGAGATGTAAATTGGACTGGAGTCCAATGTGTAACGTAAGGTTGCGACAAAATCCGACCACACCATAAAGTGGGAAACGCAGCACACCTGGGTCCTTGCGCAGCAATTTACGGCACATGTCGATGCAATCTGGGTGTAACTGGGCCATGATTGCGTCTGGGAAGCGAATTTCTGTCGACTTAAGGATATTTTGAAGCAGCTGATAGGCAGCGTTAAAGAACACATGCAAGTATTAGACCTTTATGTCGCAAGATGCACAACTTGTTTCCAAAGAGAGAATACGAACGTAAAGCCAGTTACAAAGAATAGCATCTCTTTTGAACAAAAACGTAACTAGCAATGACATGGCATCACCTGAACATGGTTGTTTCCAGAGAAAGGAGGTCGACCAGTGAATAACTGGTAGAGAATAGCACCCACACTCCACAGATCTGCCTGCAAAGATCCCAAATCCAAGGCAAACTCGAATCAATAACAAAGAACAAACACAACGAATAGCAACTCAGAAGTGCAGGACACAATCACAATAACTCTATTTGCATCATAAATGTGCACTTAACCGACATGGGGCAGAAGAGAATCAAATATTTCTCTACAAATACTTGAAATGCACAGAAGTATTGGGTTTGCTTGGGCAAAAGAAATATTTTGAACACTTCCACGAACTACTTTTTGACTCCAACAACTCAAGGCGAATCTTCAAAAATCATTGATTTTTCCCTAACACAACTGACTTCATATGCCACCACCGTTGCATTCGCAATCGCATACCAAATTCAAACGAAAACCTTGCAACTTGATCTCCAGGATAATCAAGACAAGAGGTGTAACTGAACACCATTTAATTCACGAATGTAGTGCCCAAGAGGAGTGTTGGACAAAAAGCATGAGGAGATTGGTCGAGAGTCCTAAACTGTAAGAAAAGCACGTCTACCTTAGCGTCATATCTCTTTGACTGGAGAATCTCTGGAGCCATGTACAGAGGTGACCCACATAGGGTCTCCGCCATGCCCTGAGGCATGAGCGATCTAGCGAATCCAAAGTCCGCAATCTTCAACACTGCATGATCATCGTTTGTGGATAACAGCAGATTCTGCTAAGGAATGAGAGAAGAATGTTAAACAGGAAGGATCAGCCTAACAAATTTCAACTTCAGACAAGACGCTCTGCAGAGAGAACTTCACGCACAGTTGAAACTACCACAAAAAAATATCCCAAAATTTTTGTGCGAGAGAAGCAAAGTATACACTACAATTCCGCCCTGAAAAACCAATATGACAGCAGAAAAAGCAAAGTATGAAATAGTGTCATTCCAACCTGCGGCTTGAGATCCCGATGTATCAAATTATTATTCCGTAGCACCTGCAGCCCAGCTCCTGGAATGCCGACAATTGTCCACCCCACACACAAGGCAATCAAGGATTTTAACTTCTATCCTGACACGTGATATAGACCCACCCCAAATGTGTACCAATTCATCCACCCTAATAAATTTACAATCCTAAGAAATATTACGTACCCAGCTGCCGCATGAAGTGACGTGCGACCACTTCGTCGACCTTGCCATACCGCTGAATGTAAGCGGCTAAATCACCACCTGCGCAGTACTCCAACACAAGATATATCCTATTCTGCCCCTGCACCCACTCCCCAACGACCACATCAACAAAACCGCCCATGACAAAACCGAAACCCTGCTGCCCGGTTTCACCCAAGTCCGCCTACTCACCAAATTAGGGTTACCCCACGAATTCATTTACACTCTCCAACAAGTATGTAATAGGGGATTTTTTTTTTTTTTTTTTTTTTTTTTTTTAAATCAAAACAATAAAAAAACTCCTGAAATCCAGACCAACCTCGACAATATCGTGTAAGCGGATGATATTGGGGTGATCAGTCCTCCGCAGAATGGCAATTTCGCTCCTCAGACTTTCCTGCAACTTTTTGTTCAACTTCTCAGTCGCGATCTCTTTGATTGCCACTTGAAAAGCCGAGTGCTGCTTGTGATGCGCCTTCCACACCACCGCAAAACTGCCCGATCCTATCTGCTGCGTCACAATGTAATCTCCGATCACCCTCTGCCCGCTCCCTCCAAACCCACCCCCCAAATAATGATTCCCCCCCGGCAGTCGCCCCGCCATCGCCAACTCCTCTCCCAAAGGACAGATAATTCAGGGTAAAAATGCGGCAAACTCTCGCCGAGTCGAGGGCTGGCTACATAACGCAACACACCAACTTCACAACGCAGAAGAGAAAAGCTAAGCTACGGCAGGGGCGTGGTAATGACGACCATTCAAGTGGTCATCACGGTGCAATTGCGTACCACAACGATGAAAAGTCCATGCAATTGTCGTTAACAGCAGGTTTGTCCACTTCGGTCCCCCGCACTGGCGTGTGGGCCGTTCACCCACACCGACAAGTGCGCTACAAGCTACACACAAACAAGAGTGCGAAAGGAGCATTCATCCATGGCCAGCATTACCACCACCATTACCACCACCTCCTCAATCCTTCTTCCTTCTTCTTCCTCTTCTTCTTCGTCTTCCTCGCTCGTCGCTCTTCCCCGATATGGACGAGATTGTGTGCGATTCACTCTCCCCTCCTCCAAATCCCCTTCGCCATTATAAAGTCCCTTTTCCTCGTAAAAGTTTTCGATTTACTTTAAAAGTTTTCCGCTCCTGGTAGTTGAGTTTCTGGTCCGCTTCGTATCGCATCTGCGGTGTGAACGGGGTATTCGTGTCGTGTTGGCGAATGTGGGGGAATGTAAATGGAATTGGTGTTTAATTAAGTGAAACTGTGAGGATGATTTTATATGTGACACATTTGTGGATGTGTAATATTGAAAAATATGTGTGGATTAGGTATGAAGGATTTCACGATAGTATTTAAATGTATTCTTGCTATTGCTTTTGATTGTTATTTTCTCTTTTCAATGTTTACTAATTTTGTCATTTATAGATGTAAAGTTTGATTTTATGAAAAGTATGTTTTTGAGTGTAATTTACAATAATATGTTTTTTTGTTAGTCATTTCATTGAATTGAAATAAATCTATGGACAAATTTTAAATTATTGTTTATATTTGCAAAAAATAAATATAAAATATTTCCAGTAGGCAATCAGCAGTTCATAACTAATTAAGTTTCTTTTAAGGTATTTAATGATCTGAATAGCTTTTATAATCATCTTTTGGATAAATTCAATGCAATATGTAAAAAAATATATTTTTGCCCAAATATTTTGCCCTATTGGTATATAATGATTCCTATTACACTGAACAGTAGAACTAAAATTAACTTACACAATCATATTTGATTTAATGTTTAATTTATTTCAATAGAATAGGTGCAATATCTTAATTTTCTTATTCACCAATTTATTTAATTTTGTCAATAAATATTTGTGTACTTCTAATTACATTATTTTAATTACAATCTTAACAATGAGTTCATAAAATTACAAAAAAATATCCAATCACCTGAATTTGTTGCTATAAAAGATCTCAAATTAGTAAAAAAATTACTACATTGTATATTATCAATAATGAAATTGAGATTTTAAATTTAATTTATTGAAAAGCTTTTAATTTTTATTTATTTAGTAATTATAAAAAAATTACTAATCACATGTAATAAAGTATTAAAAAAATTCAATTGATACTTAATTACATGAATTTAGATTGATTATTTTACTTCATTAATTATAAAAATAACTAATCAATACAAGTGCCAGACATAACCTTTAAAATACAAAAAAGTAAAATTAATATGGTATAACTTTCATTTGTTGCATAATTATAACTAGATTTTAGTGGCCAATCACAATTAATAATTTCAATAAGAACTAAGCTGTAGATACACTATACCAATGTCTATTAAATCGTGCACAAGAAAAACAACATCAAAATCAGAAAATAAAAATGGATAAAAAAAAGAATTGTACAAATATGTATGTTAATGTAATTCAAAATTGTTTTTATATATTACAATATTATATCCCTAGTTGGATCCACTGCACTGTTTAATCAAAAAAATTGGTTATTTTTAATACTAATATAAAGTAATAGCACCAAGTAGACTATCTCAAAGACTAATCAAAGTAAGAATCTATGATATGTTTTTGCCTGAAAATTTGTTATATATATATATATATATATATAAATGATAATACATAAAATCAATAATATGCGTATATAGTCTGAAAGTACGTATATGCTACTCTTTTACTCATAAGTAACTGATAGAAGATTTGCACTATATTAAAAGGTAAAAACATTTATGTTAGTTATAATATAATACATCTAAAATGAAAATTTAAACGTATTACAATCCTAAGAAATCAACATACATGTGAAATAATTCTAAATCTTTATTCTTGTATTTTAGTTTCTATAATAAATACCATTAAAAAAACATAATAAACATTCTTTATTCTTAAAATAAAAACAACTTTATTTCTATCTAAGTTATTAACATTAGAGAGCCATAATCTTTAAAAATACATGTAAAAAATGGTAGCAAAAAATGCAGTGATTCTAATGGTTTTTATATAATTTTAAGTCCATAAAAATATAATAATACTAATAATAAAATACTGTTAGAAAAATTGGTTTTTATATAAAGATTAACTTCAAATTTTCTATGATTTTCTAGTGAATCTCAAGCTATCTCAAAACCTATCAAATGCGTAAATATGGAGTGGATACAACATGTTACTAAAATATTTTGTACTACACAATATATCACACAACACTCTTTTGTTAGACATCCACATCTATTGTACAAAAACAACTCTATACATTTATTGTGGAATTATGGTATGCCAATATTGATGCTCAAGTTCTAGAGGGGACAACCTAGTCATAGTCAAGGCCACTGAAACAAAAGAAAATTACACACAATATCAAATAAACCAGATTCGGAATGTAGATAAGATTTACGATGAAGATTGGTACATTTGTGCCACAGTAGTCTAAGGCTAATTACTGTGGAAATAGAAGCCTTGACTGTTGCTCTGAAACTAACACGAGGTACTAAGGACCAATATTGTATTCCCACTCTTCCATTCAGCCAAGCCAAGAAATGCTAAATGTTATCAACAGCATGAAACAAACAAACTACTTCCTTTAGAACCAGTCATGAACAAGCATGTAAACTAATGACACACAAATTTGACTACTGGACTTTGCTAACCCAACTGAAAAAATAAAATAAAATAAAGCTGGGACTACAGCTTGATATATACAAAGTTGCCCATGAGCAGAGTACCTAACACTGAGTGGGAAAATAATTGATGTGCATCGAGGCATGAAGGAGCTTCTGCAAATCCGAAGAAGATTAGAGCTTGATAGATTCTTGAGTACCTAAACAGTCAATTCATATTGCGTAGAGTGTCGAAGGATGTGCATCAAAATCTAGAAATCCCCAGACGAGCTGGAGATGGGTCTGAGTATGCATCAGGCAAGAATTAGCGAAGAAGTTAATGTACAGTGAGTGATTATTATCCAGCGCAGAGTTGTCCAAGGGATGCGGATGCAACATGCAAGTGTTGCAAGAAACTTGACAGAATCAAGTTTGATGGGGTCGGAGATCGACTTTGATAGGAGGCACCCCTTGCCTCTAGTGCCGAATGGACACAACACTTGGCTTGGAATTTTCCAATGTTTCCTTGGACGTCACCTGGACTCATGAGGCTGAGGACTATCCTAACTACCGTGTTCTGCGCGACTTGCAGAAATCCTCTTGAGAAATTCTGTGTGAATTGCAATTGCCCTCTCGTCTGGATCAACGTTCTTATCAATCGCTACTGAAGAGGCGCAATTCTCCCGCCAACAGCCATCGTCGAAGTTCAACTGGTAGCTCTTGAGGTCATAGTTCAGCCATTCGCAGCGAGAGTAGTGATGCGAGTCTTGCGTGCTTTGCGCTTGCTCTTTTAAATACCTGATAAGCTGCTTCCAGTAATGGAGTTTACAATATTCGTCGTTTACGTTGATATCCAACAGCTTATCCTGCTCCGTTGAATCCACTGCTGGAACTTTAACAGTGTGGTTACTCGACCCATGAGGCAAGCAACAGCAACAAATCGTTGCACCCATCGTTTTAGACCTTGGCAGATTGTGCGATCTGGCTTTCGTGCTCACGATGTTGAGCCTGACAAACGGTGCTCACTTCAGATTCGACCTGTCCGAGTACGTCTTGGGACGAATCGATCGTCCTCGGAAGGAGCAACACCCGATGCTGTAGTAGCACCCACCAGGGCTCGGGTGGCCCGCTGCAACAGTCGGTTGGCGCTTGAAAATTTCCTGCGCTTTGTTGGAAACCCGAACCAAGACGGTGTCCAACACCCTAGTCTGCGGCTCACCGTCAACATCGCCTAGCCAGACCTCACACTTACCCTTCAAGGACGCCATGACATCTCTATCCACAAAATCTCTTCACCAATCTAGTGCAGCCGCTAAAATTTGACAATGCTTTTGTCACAAGAATCCGACCATGTGGTCAAAGAAGACATCCCATTCACGGTACAATCCAAAGTCATTCTTCCAAAACTAACCGAACTCGAAACTTTTCTTGAAACAATGACAAGAAAATGACAGCACTCGCAATGGCCTCGAAGGTAACAATCTAGACACTTCAACGCCCCGAGAACAAAAAAAAGAAAAAGAAAATATCATCAAAAGAAATATTAGAGGAATAAACGCACCTCCAGCGCTTCAAAGAACCATTGCAGCGATTAAGGAGACATCACAAGCTATCGCAATGAAATCTGCAACAAATACCAACAGCGCAACTAAGAAAAGCCTGCACAAGAATGAAAGCCCAGAAGCGAAGCGGAGGCTCTTAAAAGCTCCTCCAGAGAGCTTCGTCACAGCATCTCAAAAATGCATGTGATGTGAATAATTTTCCGTAACAGCAACAGGGTCCATCTAGAGACTGGGAACCAGGATCAGGAAGTGTCACCTGCAGCTCGGACGCCGCTTGATCGTAGCGATACGGCCACCGAATTGATGACCGGGGACAATCCTTCCCAAGATCCACACCGACACGCAAAGCTTGAGACACAGCGTCCCTTCCAAAGCCAGCTTTCGATATCAACACGCACGTCTCTGCTCCGGTACGAATGTCACCGTCGATGAAATATTCCATCGGACGGTTTGGAGAGATTGGTGTCGGGGTCTTGGAATGTCCGTGGCTGGTGCCATAAGTTACAATCAGGAGTCTTCCGCGGTAATGAAGTTTCTTCTATTTCCGCGGTCCGACGTCGCTTTCCTGCCTCTCCGCTCTGACGCAGAGAAGAAAAGTTACTAACAAAGTAAAAGTTTGCTTGAATGAAATGGAGGGAACTTCAAACTTGGTATCATACTTTTACTTTCTCTAATGTGTACAATTCTCAAGTATAAATTATAAGAGATCTAAATAGATTTAGCAGAATCATTTTCAAATTAGATCAATAGGCAAGCAATCAGCTAGGTTGAACTTTTATTTTAATAAATTGTATTAAATCTTAAAATGTCAACATTAGCTACAAAGGCTAGAACTAATTACAAGAATAACCATGAGGTTTATAGGTTGAGTCTAGTTTGCAATTCAAGAAGCATGCAACTTCACTCATTGATTAAAAAATAGCCAAGTACAAAAAATCTAGATTTCTTAAATATAAGAGATGCATTGTTGCAATTGATATTAGCATTGGTCTTACATTTGTAATAGATGCCAAGATTATCAAAGTAAATAGAAGTAAATATAAGTGCATAGAAACATGTGAAGTAGATAATATCTTTCTTTAGAAACTTTAAAGAAGGATTTTAGATATAAATTAAATATTTAAGCTCTTATAAATATATTATATGGCTATTGAAACTTGTCCTACAAGTTTCTTACTTTTAAGAAGTTGCAATAGAAGCAACCTACTACTTGATGCTTAGGCCACAAGCCTTGTGGTTTTCCACAATATTTTTGACAATTTTATAAGACTAATTCTTTGTTATAGTTATTTTATTTAAAAGTGAGTAGATTATCCTACTTCTATTGAGATATTTTTATTTTTTAAAGATTGCAAGTTATTCATCTTTTAACCAACATTTGTTTTTTTAATTTTTTAATTTTTTAAAAATTTAAAGAAAATAAACTATCTTTTTTTATAAATTTTTTTATTTAGTATTAGATATTGCAGATATTCCTCCTCTAATTTGACCCATGAGCTTGTTAATGTGATTTATTTTAAGTCTAAATCATTTTAAATGGAAAAAATAAAATAAAATAAAATAAATAAACAAACAAACAAACAAACAAACAAACTATAGATGCTATACTTGAAAGAAGTGACAATAGATTTATAACTATTACAAATTTTTACAAGCATTAATCTCACATATTAATAATCTCAATTATGAAAGTACTGTTACTACATCTATAAAAAAAAAGTTAATAATTGAATTTAATGTATGCATCAAAAAGTTTTACGATTGATAAAAATAAGTACAAGCAAACTAATTCCATTAGTGAATTTTAGAAATCTTGCTATTGCAAGTACTAAAGAATCAAAGATCAATATGCTAGAAAAGTTTGATGGAATAAGATTAAAATTTTAAAGATTTTTACTATAAATCAAACTCTTCTTATGTTTACATTCTTCTCAATACCATGACAATATTACTCAAGTATAGTTTGTAGGCACGCTTCCATTTGGAAGTACTCTTACTTGGTTTGTACATTTGATATAATAAGATTTATAACTTTTGTATAATTTAAATTCATTTTTAGACGCATTTATGGCTATACTTGAAGAAAAAAATCAAGAAAAAATATCAAAAATAAAATTCCAATTTTTATAATAAAGATGACATTCAGTTGCTATTTATACTACAAAAGTTTAATAACTTATTTGTAATGTGGATTAAAAAAATAAGACTCTTATCAATCAATTTTAATATGATTTAAAAGATAATTTCAAAGACATAAATTTAGTCAAAATTCAAACGACAATACATTCATGTGTCATTGAATAAAGAAAAAAGTAAGAAAAGAAGAAATAGATATAACCTACAAAAAAAAATTAGAATAGCTATTGCCAATTATAAAGAAACTAAAGAGTCTTGAACCAAGATTGAAATACAAGAAATGTCTAAATAAGATTGAGGATGGCCTCACTTTTGCTTGTATATACATTAGTCACCAAGAAGGCCTTACACAAGCTTCCCAAGGACCACAAGGCTTATGGTCCAAGCGTCAAGTTGTTAGTTGCTTCAAATGTCACTTCTTTAAAGTATGAAACTTATAATATGAGTTTCAATAGTTGCATGGTATATCTAGAAGAGTCTAAATATCTAATCCACATTAAAGAAACTTCTTTGAAGCTTCTTAAAGAAGATATCATCTATTTAACATGTTTTTATGTACTTCTATTAACTTCTATCTATTTAAATAATTTAAAAATTTATTATATTATCCTCCCACCTTTTAACAAATAAATTCAACAATAGGAGCTCAAGTTGTTTCATAGATTAATGAAGTCTAAGTTTCATTAAATGACATTAGTAACAAATTTTAATATTTTTTTTGCACAAAAAAGATTGATAGGTCCTTTGATCTACTAATAATGTTTCATATCAAGGCTAGAAAATCATCCAATATTTGATTATTATTGAGGCCTTTAAAAAATTCATTCTCAATGCCATAAAGTATGATATCTTTTTCTAGTGGTATCACTAAGTATCTCGAATCTTTTCCAAGATTGTGATATTATACAAGTTATATTTTACTATTTATATTAAAAAAAGATATTTCTCTTTTAAAGATATTTATCTTGATTTTGACATTACAAATGTTATAACAATTCAAATGCATCATCTAGCAATTTTATAAATAACAAATCGTACAATAGATTTGTTGGTTCTTCATTTTCTGTGTTGCAAAGAAGTTTTAAGAGTTGGTTCTTGAACTTACTTCTCTTTGATTCATGCTATCTTATTGTAAATGGTCAGTTTTTGGTTTTGATAGATGTTATCATTGAAAAGCATAAATAAGTTTTGATGCATTTATAAGATTCTTAAATGGCTTCTATGTACATTTGTTAATATCATATCCATACTAATGCATAAGATATTTTAATTAATTTTAGTACCATCTTAAATCTAAGACTTTTTCTACTTTAAATTCTTAGTCGTTATCTATTTTAATAGAAGGTAGTGATAATTATTTATTTTCCAATATATTAATTGTATTATAAGGCTCAATTAAAAATATATTATATAGAAGATAAATCTTCATTGCTTGTGGTATTTATAATCAATATGCAATTAAATTAATTTTTTTTGAATAGTAAATAGGCCAAGTCTTTTATAATCCAATTTGTCACAATATCAATTAATCTTGATATAAGGACAAAGTAACTATACCTTATCACCAACTTTAAATGGATGTTGTTTTTTTTCTATAAACACCAACATTAGTTTTTTATCATTCTTGAGCATCTTTTAATTGTGTATTCATTATTATATGAAATTTTACTATTTTACTTGCTAGATTTTTTGATATTGGATTTTTAAAGTTTTTAAAAATTAAAAGTAATAAATTACAGATAATAACCATGATTGACAAAAAATAATATTTGTTAAGTAAAAGAATGTACCAAGTTATTGTATAGAAATTTTGTTAATGGCAAGTGAATTATCCAATTGTCTTAGTAATAATTGATAGTATGTTGTAAATATTATTTCAATACTTTATTCAAACATTTTGTTTGTCCATCAATTTGAAAAAAAAAATTGAAGATAATTTAATATCAACTTTTAATATGTTAAAGAGTGTCCTCAAAAACCTTGATACAAACAAGGATCCTTAATTAGATATAATATTACTTAAAAGTCTATAACTTTGTTAAATATTGTTATTTTTAAATTAGTTTTTTTACCAATTATAATTTTTTTATAAAGTACACAATATTATATTTTAATTAGGTGATCTACCATTATAAACATAGAATTAGAAGAATTTGAGATTGAAAGATCTTTAATAAAATACATAAAAATATATGACCAAGGTTATTTCTAAATAGGTAGAAATTAAAAAAGCCAATAGGTTTGATGTCTTTGAGTCTTTGTTCTAGAACTAGTATCACAAAATTGAAAAAATGCCTTGAAATTCTTTTTCATTTGTTGCCATTTAAATCTATTAAAATAAGCTCCAAATTTTTGTTGTATTCAAAATGTCATGTTGCTAAAAAATTATGTTGTACTTAAAATGCACATAATTATACTTGACCTTCTAAAATATAAAAATATCTTTATTATAAAGAAGGTTTTTATTAAAATAAAATTTGATAGAGTTATTATAAAGGCTATTTTTAATATTATAAACAAGAGGGCTTAATAATGTACTTGAACAAACTTTATCAAAAAAAAGTAGTATCAATTGAAATTGTTGACTTAAGAGCCTAAAGATATAATTGCTTAGATTTTAAAAAATAATCATGTATAGCATCTTTCTCTTTAGGTGCAAAATAAGAATGTTTAGATAAGGCATTTAAAAAGCCTTGTTATTTTGTAGAACTATATGTAATATTAAATATAAATCATAACAAAGATATGATCCAACAGACTTAGTAATAATTTTAGATATGTATTGTTAGAAATACTTAAGTTCTTATGATTGATACAAATTATGATTGGATAAGAAGCACCTTTTAGATATTGACACCATTCTTGGAATGAATCCATGATAGGAAAATTTTCTCTACTATAGATTTTATAATTGATCTTTATTATTGAAAATGTTTATAAAATAAAAAGCAATAGGATGATATCTACCATCTACATCAATATAGAATAAAAGTATACCTATTGCAAAATTTGATACATGTATTTTTATAAATAAAAATGGCTTGAAAAAATCTAAATATTATAATTTAGGAGCATAGATGAAAATTGTTTCTAAACCTTAAAATTTTGCTTTTACATCTTTATTCCACTTTAAGTTTTCTTTGCAATTTTATTTTGTAAATTTATTAATACTTTGGAAAAACTTCTTAATAAATATTCAATAATAGTTTGTAAATCTCAATACATACTAAACATCATGTATAATTCTTAGAGTTGTCTAATCTATAATAGTTTGTACCTTCATAGAATCCATTTCTTAATTGTCATTTAAAATAACATATATTAAAAATAATACTTAAGATGTGTGAAATACACATTTTGGTGTAAAATCTTGATTTCTACATTTTTGTAATATAAGGCAAACATGTTATTCATGTTCTTTCATATTCTTGAGATAATTAAGAATTTTTTCCAAATAATATATAATAAAATTATCTAAAAATTTAAAAAATGCATCATTCATCAAATATTAAAAAATAGCTGGAACATTTATAAATCTAAAAGATATGATATTATATTCAAAATAGCCATGTATGGTTTAAAATATAATCTTCTATTTATTTCTTTATTTAATAAATTAAAGATTATAGGCTCTTTGTAAATTTATTTTAGTATAGATTTTAGTATAGATTTTAGTTCCACTTAGTTAGTTAAGAAGTTTTGATTTCAAATGTAAAGAATAACAATTGTTGATTGTCAATTTATTGAATCCACAATAATCTATACACATTTGCAAGGATCTAATTTTTTTCTTCATAAAGAAGATTGGCATACTTACATGAGATTATAGATATGTGATAAAATTCTTTGCAAATTTTTTGTTGATATATTCCTTCAAAGTAGCAAGTTTGTTCTATAAAAAATTATAAATTGGTCTAAAAGGTGATTAATGTCCTTCTTGAGGATCAATTGTGCAATTATAAGGTCAATGTTTTGACAATATATCAACATTCTTCTTTTCAAATACATCTTGATATTCTTTATATTAGCTTCTACAAAGATCTTATAACATTGTTTTATAAACTTTCAAACCTATTTAAAAAAACTCAAATCTATATTTAAATTTAAATAATATAACTATTAACTTATATTTATATTGAAAAAATGCCAAGAGATTATTTTTATGTCTTATTGTAGTTATTTGTAAAGAAACTATGTTTAGTTATAAGTCTAATATTTTAAGAGAGGTCATATCACATGGGTTTTTTAAGCAACCACCACCTTTGATATTCTACAAATTTTTATCAAAATCTCCAAATTATGTGTTTTTTAATATCTTAGGCTTATTTTGATACAACGTACAATTAAGAATGTGAGTTGATTTTGTACAAAAATGCTACAATTTTAAAGCTTTGATATTCTATTGTATTTTTTTATTTTTATATATTATAGATTTATTAAACTAAGGTATAAAAAAATATTACAAATATTAAAGTTTTAAAAAATATCATAATACTAATAAGATTAATTATTTATCTAATTTACTATTTTATTATTATTATTTTGTTACCATTTTATTATAAATAAATATATATATATATATATATATATGAGATAGAATTTTGTTAGAAAAATGGTCCTTCTACTTATATTCTTTGTGTTTTAAAATAATCGAATCAACATTCTAATTCCGTCATTCTTACTTTCTTTAGTGCTTCCTTTTTTCCTTCCGTCATGCCTCCCTCATTCCCCATCTTCTTTGTGAATCTTGGCTTTTCCTTCATTCCTTCACACAATGATAAGAATAACATTTTCATTCATTTCTTTCTGATATATAATGCAATTTTTCAATTCTTTGTTTACTTTTATTTTTAAATGATAAAATTCACATAACACATTACACATTGTGCACCACACCTTAAGCCTCACAAAGGCTTCAGGAGTGGATCAGAAAGAGGAACCAGATTGTGGCAGGAGGGGCAATGGCAAGGTGAGTATAAATCCATCACATATAGTTACCGAAATCCCATATGGGTACGAGGAAACAGATACAAAAGGAATTGTGTCACACTAGGTTCTTCTGCGTTGAAATTACGCGTTGCAACAGCAATTTTGTAAACACATGGTCCAGAGCTTCCGAAGCCAAGTAAATGGTTAACTACCAATGTGAGGCAAAAATCGGTGGCTCTGCTGATAAGAATAGGCAAGAAGTACAATCCTTGTGCTTAAATGGGTACTTTGCACATACCATTTCTGCTGACTTCCCACACTGCCAGCACAAGGGTGTGTTCTTTGTGCGAGTCGAAGGAATGAACACAGCATTGAAAAAAAAAATAACAATGATAATGAAGATGGTTTGATGGTGAACTACAACATAAGTTGGTGGTGTGAGCATGATGCACTAGCACACGGTTAAATTCCATTAAGAGGCACCCATTCAAGAGAGACTTCGATCTCGCCCCTCTCCACATTCCAAAGCTTGAGATGCACATCCTGTTTGATTTGTCCGTCGATGACCTCGATGTTGCTATCCTTCACAAGCGCATTGTCGTTTGTGGCCAGCCACCGTCCTATTTGCTCGCACCCAAACTCTTCAAACATGCCTTGATGCATTTGTGCAGCTAGAATGAGCGGATTCAGATCGATTGCTGCGTCTCCCATTGAATCATCAGCTGAGAAGACGTCGTGATCAAACACTTGCTGCGAACGCCAAGGATGGCACACAAAGCTCTGTCAGTGTCTAATTAATCCCATGTGTAACCTTTTTAAACTGTGCAAGAGCTCCTCCTCATGCTTGTATAGATTCAGCGGTGAAGTCATTATAAGAAAGTATTAACATATACTTGTAGCTAGTTTACTGAATGCAATTGATCGTGAGTGGTATTAAGATAATGGCATGACCACTAATGAGCACTGTTATATATCTAGGCTCCGGGCAGACAGGTTACTGGCTTAATGAAATCGAGTTACGAGATGCATGTGACTAGGAGGTATAGAAGTGTTTATTTTCCACAGTGGCGTTCATATACTATGCCCATTTAAGTTACATGTAATCCTCTATTATTCAAGAGTGTCAACGAGAGAACCCCATATATGCAGTAGTTAACAAGATGACCGACAGTCAAATAGAATCCTATATAAGCAGCTCATGTAATGGAAACTTACCAGCTTGAGTGGCTGAGGAGGGCTTGGTACAGAGAGCATGTGCTCTTCATCCCAAACCGGATTTAAGTTTCTGTTCACCACCCTGGTTTTCACGGTCTGCAAATGAAAAAATTAACTGGTGAGACACAAAATGAATAGAATCCCTCCATATATAAGTAACCACACAGGAGCTTTGTTAAAACTGGAAGAGCCACAATGAAGTGCATGTTTGAACATGAGATTTGTAGGGAAAAGTGACAGAGCGTCAAAGAAACATTTAGAACTGTCAAAGAAACGTAAATACCTGTGTTCCAAGAGTAGCTGTAACGTAGGGATCACTAGACAGCAGATCTCGGACAGCCAAATTTATCCCTCTAACGATTCTCACTTTCAGCATTCCCAAGAACTCAACCATGCCAGCCTGTACCATCACCAACCCGCAAAGTTAATTAGAACTAGCTTCAAAGGAAAAAATTGGTGAAATAATGGTTTACATATGCAAGTGAACCTTGCATGCGACCATTACAATCCCTCCGCTTAGTTCTTAAACACCATGATGTCAAGCCTCCCTTTTTCTCCAAACTATCTAGGATTTTGTTATAATCTGGAACCGTTTGCATGATTTGAAGCTCACTAGCAAGGTTACTGCTGTTGGTAGCAGCTATAGAATGCATTAAACAGTCATAAGATTTGATTCGTTCCAAAGTGGTCATCTAAGTTCGATCATTTACTTAACAGAGAATCGCAGCGACAAAAGCTGAAACTGTCTTTCAGGATATCATTAAGACAGTAACGAGTATCGATGATTTGATCATTTACCGTGCTTGGGCTGGAAGCAGTGCGGGACAATGAGGCACTACTTTTACGACTTAGAGCAAGGGAAGAGGAGCTCCTGAAGCTACTAGCTGCGCTCCCACGCTGGCTATGTCCAACTGAGCTACTGGTGCGGTTGATTGATTCCCTGTTACTGTAGCTTGAACTCCTGCTGTGCACTGGAGCCCTGTCACTAGGTGCTGGTAGGTTGTCTGTTTCTAGTCCAGTAGGAGGCCTTGCACGAGAAGTAGGTTGTGATTTCATTCGCAGGTTGGGTTTCAAAAATTCTTGATCCTCATACTTCCGCCTGCGCAAATTGGCGAAAATTTGAGTAAGGGACTTCATTCAGGATAAGTTCAAGACAACACAAATCTGTAATGTGAACACTAACTGCATCACTCAAGAGAATGCTGGCTAAAAAAGAATAATGCCGCAATTTTCCAATATCTTCACTAATAGCAAGTGCATAAGCATATCACCTTATAAACTCAGAGCGTTCTTCAACGGAGGCATTGGGAGGAGGCTTTCGAGTATCAGGGGGTATGCAAGCTTCATAGACTGAATTAGCTGATGCATTACCACCTATTGCCTCCATGAGGTCAACTTGCTCATCTGACCAACTGTCCAGTGTCGTAGAAACAACCTGAATCAAAAGTTTGAGATAGGGATGATGTCTGAAAGATCGCCTTTTCTTCACATCACTCAGCTCATTTGGTGTGAATGGTCTCCAAATACCACCCTATTCTATTGCAAGACAGAACTGTTCTTCCATAGTGATGGATGGAACATACGAATTGTACTAGAATCCAATTCAATTGCAAAGACCCGGCATTTGAACTATGCTCACTATAATTCAAATGCCTCAAAGTTGGAAAAGCGAACTTACTTTCGAGATGTGTACGCCAAGGCTGCGGTGTACCCCACAACATTTGATACACAGAAACACTCCTATACTTGTTGATCTGTGTGAGCAACAGACAAAACACCCAATAAATAAGGATGGACGTAGGAAACCAGCCACTTATCATAAGCGATGTTTAGCTTCTAGAATCAAGATGCCAGTGAATTAGTAAGAAAATTATCCTAGACATCAACAGGATATGGTCGCTAATCTAGTGCTGATGTGACCATGGTACACTTCACAAGAATGGCTGAAAGCAATCCTATGCTACAAGTGGGGTAGTTCCTCACAAACATCCTCAAAAGAGCGGCGTGGGAAAAAGAGAAATCCATGACTTACGCCCATTTTGGATCTGGAGCTCCGCAATCCGCACACACTCGATTTTCCGGTTTCTGAAGCAAACTCTTAAGTCTGTCCATTGCCTTCGTAACTAGACACGATTATTATTTCTCTATGTATTTGTATTATTATATGTAATGTTTCAATGATCAAGAAGATGATGCCAAAACCTATCCAATGTCGACCTATCTCCCTCACTCCCCTCTTCCTCCACCTAATAAGTAGGTTGGGCGAATCCGGCTTCCCCCCTACCTCCGCACAGAATCGAAATGCAGAGCAGGATTCATGTCCCAGAGAAAATGTATATAAAAAATATATAAAAATACAAATATATAAAAAATTAAATGCGTCGGATGTTTTCGAATAACCGATCGCTCTCTGCTTTAAATCACTCCGACGTGGAAACAAAACCGTCCCACAAAAACTCCCTTTAAGACGGATCTCAAAAAACAATAAACAAAAAACCTGGGGGCAGCAAATATTGTGAAAATTTATGATGCTACGCAATATCAGCCTGATCTTCCCACGGAAACCTCCGGGAGAAAACCTAAAATCCCTGCGCCAAAAGCTCCCACCAAAACCACGCCTAGAAAACTCACACCCACGCCCACGTCCTGCACTCAGAAACTCGACAGTGCCAGACTCAACGACCCTCACAAAAAAGCTGCAACTGAATTCATACCCCACTGTGCAAATCCGGTGCTACCAACAAACAGCAGCGGCAGCGTGTGCAGACAACAATGGACGCAGTCTGCGAAGTGAGTGCGTCCACTCAGCCAAGCCCGTAGCTTTCCACGGTTCCACGATCTGAATCTCTCGCAAAAGCTACAGACAAGCATGGAAGACGGCAATCCAGATCGTGGGTTCTGCCCCATATCCCCGACTTTGTCGTCGTCCCCGATCTCGACCCGTTCCGAGAACGAAGTGATTTGGCCTTTCTTACTTACTTTCTTACTCCCTCACTCACTCACTTACTGACTATCACTGTGGACCCTAGTTGATGAGGGAGGGAAGGGAAGGGTACCGGCCTGGCTTTGTCTCTGCCTGTGTGGGCATGTGCTCCCCCAGCCCCACCCACCTTTCCTGTTGTCAGCGCCGCATATCCATCTCCCCTTCGCCTTTGGGTTACTCTTCCTCCTCCTCCTCCTTCCATAGCACATATTCTTCTGTTGCATCCCATCTTGTTGCATCGTCATATCGATGCTTCAGTCTCTTCTTATCTTATCTTCTTAGCTCATTCACGAGGTCTCACATGGCAGAGTTCTGTCGTCGAAGTCGCTGGATTCGGCGTGTTTTTATCGATGAGTGTGGGTTTGCTCTGACTGGGCTCTTCTGGTAATCTCATGCTTTGTTGGATTTGCTCGCTTGGTTTGTTTGTGTGTCTGTGTCTGATGATGATGATGTTGTTGTGTGGTGCTGCAGTGAAGCTCATGAAGGGAGTGGGAGTTGCTGATTGTCGCTTTTGTCAGAGCCATGGCTGCTTTTTTTGCATGTCCATGCCAGTTTTCACTACGTTGGGGTTTTGCTGTGAGTGTGTGTGTGTGTTTATTTTTTGATGTAAGTGGTGGTTTTGTTTGTGAATATTGCTAAGTTAACTGTTCTGCTGATAATGACATCGTGAAATGCTTTGTAATGTATGGTTTTTAGTTTTTTAGATGTTTATATCAATAGTTTATATCAACATCTTTTGTGCAAGCAAAACATTTTTCTATATATATATATATATATATTTATATTTATATTTAATGTAACAAGCATTAAATGTAGTAGTTGTAATGGATAGTATTTATTGAAGAAAAATGAAAATGAAAATAAACAACCTGGATGTTTATCACTTATCACTTTAATCTCTAAATAGTAAATGTTTTTATAAAAAAATATCACAAAAATATCACAAAAAATAACATATCAAAACATGTGATGTTAGTCAAAATACTCTAAATAAATTAACAACAACTGAATAATTAAAACTTACAAATTATAAAATAAATAAGATTTCACATAAAATTAATAAATGGAGGTTAGAATTGATTTTTTTCCTATATACACTACTTACAACACTCAAAGTTTTTGGCCCAAGTTTCTAATATTTATTGTCTAAGATATTAGATAATTATTTTTAGAAATTTTCAACTAATTTTATTCACCAAATTATAACAAAAAATTTATAAATACATAAACAAATAAATAACTTTCAAAGAAGTTTTTTGACAGGATTTTATAATAAAATGTAATTAATAAAAGAATTGACAAGTTTTTTTTAATAAGTTTTTATTTTTTAATTCTTTATTGAGATATTTTATTGATATTTTAAAAAACTTATAATTTTTTTAAAAGCTATAGATTACTTGAGAAAGACATAAAAATTTGTACTCATAATAATAAATTCTTCTTTAACTATAATTCTATAACTAAATAAAAGATACAATCATAAAAAAATAATATATAAATTTTAGAATTTTTGCTATTTATGCTATCTTTTCATTATGTCCTAAGTAATATATAAGTTTTTAAGCCAAAAATAGTTGCCAAGGTTAAGATGTGCAAATCATTTGTTAATTCAATCTATGTTAGTATCTTTAAAAATTCTTTTAAGTAAGATTTAAAGAATATCACAAAATATATGACATTTTTTAATAAAAATACCAATAAACATGCATTTGATTCAAAATTATGATTATAAAAATGGAAATTTTTAATTTTTAATTTTATTTTAATTTGATCATATTTATGTTTTTTAATTATAATTTAATCTAAAAATATTGTTAAATACTTTATAATCTTATATTTTGAATAAATATTATTTAAAATATATTTTTTCTTTTTATACTTACTCTAAAAAATAGATAATTAAAATTTAATGTTTGATTGAATCAATCATTGATATCTAATAAAAGAAATAAGATATAATTTCTTACTTAATCTTTTTAAAATTATCTATTTTTATCTTTTAATTTAAGAATCCTATTCTAAAGGTTTTTTTTCTCAGTTTGAAAACAATCTAAATGTTATGTTACATATTAAAATCTTATAGTGGTTTGCATACAAGTTGGCTTGGTTTACTTAGTGTTGTGTGCCTAGGAGGGCGCGTTTGGGAAGATGAAGGTTGAAAACAATGAATAAATAAATTTTGAATTTTGAATTGATAGTATTGTTTAAAATAGTGATATATTGCAAATCTTATTAATATTAAACATTACTAAAATCAAAAAAATTGTTCAATCAAATGGTTTGAAAGGCATTAAATAAAGAAAATTTGATTGATTTGAAAGGTTTTGAACAAAGGTGGCATGTGGTGGATGGAAGGTTGTGGTGGTAGTAGCAAAAGCAATACCAAAAATTAATATGTATCATCTTGATGTTAAACATGTTTTAATTATTTAATGTTATAAATATAATTTTTTATAATAGTTTTGTTTGTTTATCATACTTCTATCTACATATTATTATTTATTTTAATTGTTTCGTATAATTTTTTTTTTTAATTGTTAAAATCATATAATTTTAATAATATAATATTATAATATTTGATAAATGTTGTTATTTTTTATCAAAAATTTATTTTATTTCTAATCATAATACTTTAAATTTCAAAATTTGTTATATTTTTATTAGATTGTAAATTGTAAAAGGCATCTCTTGACTATATTTTTAAAAAATATATTATTATATATACATATATACTTATACTATTAAATAAATAAATATGTATATTGCTAAAATATCATTTGCTAAGTATAAAACAACTAGAGGGTCTTAAATCAAAATTGGAATATAAGAGATATATTAATAAGATTGAGGATGGTTTCAACCTTACTTCTATGTATATTAAACAACAACAAGGTAATATGAAAGCTTTCTAAATATCACAAGGCTTATGGGACAAGTATCCAAGTTTTGGAGCACTTTCATACTAGCTTCTAAGATTGATGAAACTTCTACAATTACATGGTATATTTTGAGACAATGATAGATCCAACTTTTGTTTAGAAAAAACTAAAAATATTTGCAAAGATAACACTATCTACTTAACTTATGTCTATTTAATTCTATTTATTTCAATGGTATAGGTGTATGTAATAATACATATCATGCAATTTGTTAATCCAATTGTCTTCAAATAAATTCTTGTATTGTATAAAATGAAATAAAAATATAAAAATATAAAATAACTTTTATTTTAAAATGATGTATTTGAATATCACAAAGTCTATTTAATATATGATTAAATTTTAAAAAAATATAAAATATTAGATCTTTAAAATAATAAATCATCTTATAAAAAGAAGTAAACCACTAGTTACACACCTCCCTTTTATTGCGTGGATATCCCCTTATGCCATGCACCCACATTCACATCTCCACAGAAAATAACTAGTTTTTATTTTAAATCATGATTCTTGTTATATTTATTACTTTAATACAAAAATTTGATATACCTTTATCTATCTATATTTTATAGATCCATATTATCTCAATTTTCAATTCTTTTGTCCTTGCAAAACTTTGTCAATGATATAGCATGGATTGTTTGTTTGCATAATTTACAAAACACAAAGAATCTGGATAATCTCTTGAAACATACTGTTTTATTTTGATTTTTTTTATTTTTTATTGTTGCCTTAGACAAGCCAAAGTGATATTTTTTACTAAAGCAACAATGTAAATGCCACAAGTTCAGTTTAATAAGCCCAAAAACTTGTAAAAAATAAAATTATCTACAATCACACAACATAAGGATGTATCAAAGGTTACATATACAAAAAAAAAAAAAAAACAAAGAAAAAAAAAAGGGTTAATTAGGACCTGTTCTATGTACAAACCCTAAACATTTTCCAAACAGCCATGATTTGAAACAATCAAAGAGACAAAGAAAGGATGTTGGATGCAGCATATAACTCAAGCAGCAAAATGTTTTGGGCTACTTTCATAACTATTATTACTTAAATACAATTTCTTTTTTCTTTTTCTTTTGAAACATATAGAGGTAGACTCCCTTGCTAGTAAATTATAATTAAAGTTACACAGTACGATCCTGAACATTTTCAAGGACATGACAGTTTTACAACATATTTTTAATAACATTCTTCAGGATACTGCAAAACAGAACATGCTTCATGAACCATCTGATATATGAAATGAGAACTTGCAGCATGGCAACAATGACACAACAGAAGTGTCAGTGGGTGGATCAAAATCCTGCAGGGTTAATAGGAACAGACAAATCTGATTACCACTATGGTTTTGTACAAAGAGCAGGAATGTTCAGCCGTTGGAACTTCCTTGATACAGTTACACAATGAAACAACACTAGAACCAAAAACCTGCTACTCACAACCTCAAGCTCCATTGCTGTTATATTTGTCCAGCCTCTGAATCAAAACTGACACTTTTTTTCTTTTGAGGGATGGAAGCAGTCAGATCCTCTGTCATCTCAATCTTTTTCTTGGGTTTCTGAGACCAGAAAGCAAAACAACAAAAGAAAGAGCGCAAGGTGTTTGTGGTACTTACATTTTCTCACATGTTCTGGTTTCTCTTGGTTTTTTCGCTGTAGTACAGGAAACGTCTTTCAACGCTTGGGAATATGGGTTCATAGAAAAACAATTTTACATCGATTTTGAATCGTCCGCCCAAATAGCTCTGCACGAAAGAGCTGGATTTTCCTGCAATTCTGCTAACAGACACTCACACACAGCAAGTCCTAGAAAAAGTGATTTACTCATGTTTTAAGAAAATGGAAAAAGGTAGAGTAGTGGCATATTTTTTGATAGTTTTCAACTGAAGGCTCTGCAACCGAGTGAAGAAAGCAACAGAACTGAACAAAATGGCATTCGAATTCATGGCCGAAAAACAAAAAAGATTAAACAACAAAGAAAGATGGGGAGAGTGGAATCCAGCATCAGCAACCCGAGTGAATCTTGTGAAGGCTTTTGAATGCTCAGGGTCCACCGAAGGAGCCTACCTGGTCAACAAAACTACTGCCAACTAATATATTTTTATATATAATACATTCACACACGAATGTCCAGCTCATTGCTGATGCCGACAGAGTGAACTCTGCTTGCTTGCGTAGGAGATAAATATAATAGGCTGGATTGAATGCTTCAGGCAAAGCGGGCCAGAATTGTGGTAAGATTGGCACCGTGTCGTAAAACACACCGCCAGTTTTTGTTTATTGTGTAAGGTCGGCGTTGACTAACTAAACTAGCTCAGTCAACTCCACTGGTGCTGTTCTTCCTGGAACCTTCCGTCGGTCAAGGCCGGTGTCGGCAGGGACTGCAGACTTTCTCCCGGATGATTCCTTGCTGGCCCTCCTCGTAGGTCACGCCAATTTTTAAAAAGTCAAAGAATCAGAAGAAGAAGTTTAACAAGGCTTATTCCAACACACTCAAACCACCCTTCTTCTTCTTCTTCTTCTTCTTCTTCCTACGTAGGTGGGATAGAACATGTGTAGAAAACCTTAACACTCCACTATCTGCCTGGGAATTCAGGTGTAAGATAATGGTAGCATGCCTTTTTGTACATTACTATTAATATGTAATAATATACGGTTTAAATTTAGAAATCAAGTATATAGTATTTTTATATGTCTTTTTGCATAAATGGAAAAAAAAAAACATGATAACTATATATTATTTCAATTATAACTTACTTAATTTTTTAAAAATATTAGACTATTAGATTACACTTGAATTTGAATATGGTAGTCAAAGGTTATAAGGCTCTAAGAATGAATACAACTACAATATATATATATAGATATATATATATTCATTAAGTTTAAAAAAATCTACAAGAACACAAGATTTTTATAACTTATTAAAAATCAAAGAATTAAAAAGGCTAGCAAGATACAAGTGATAAAAAGTATAAAGTATTAAATTAAAATAAAACATACTTATAAATTTCATGTGTATAAATTGTACTAAAATAAATAATAATAAAAATATTTAAAATCTTTTATTGATATTAAATTAAAAATTATAACTAATCATAATATAGATGTGAAAAAAATAAAATAAAAAAATAAAAACAGAATAGCACAAGAACTATTTTAACATATAAATTAATATCAACTTTTACATATTATATACATGGCTAATTTTTCTTATTATAGAGAAAGTTTGTTCATACATGTGCACATAGATATGTATCATAAGCCTCAATTAATAAATTTAAAAATAAGAAGCTAAAAAATAAAACTTAATATTAATAGTATCATACTTGGTTTCTTTTTAACAATAATAATAAATAATTAAAGAAGATAGAATTTGAAGAAGTAAGAGTATACAATGTAATAGACTACTTGAGAGTCAAGAAAATTAGATATGTTGTGATTTTTGTTAATAAAATTGTACTTAAATGAGTATACATAAAAAATTAAATAAACAACATATCTCTAATAAAAATTAATTATTTTAACTATTTTGTAGCACCAAAATTTATTTGCAAGGAAAATATTGGTTTAACAATTTAATTATTTTTAGATTTTAGGATATAAATTGGTAATAATTATTGATATTGATTGTAGATATAAGCAATATTATTATTTGTTAGCTTATACTTAACATCCATATTTAAGTATATTATTTAAGTTTTTAATATTATTTTTAATTATTTTAATCTAACTGAATATATATATATATATATATATATATATACGTAATATATAATAAGAATTTCACTTATAAAATATAAAAGTGCCAATAATAACAGAATTTTAATATTTTATAAAATAATATATAATTTATATTATTAAATTTGTAAGACTTTTTCTTATTTAATTGGTAGATAAAATTAATGAATCATTACACATTTCTAAAATTCTAAAATTGCTTATGAAACTATATACAAAATGGATATTTTATTTCAGATTTCAATTATAAACAAGAATGTCACATATAAAGTTTGATGCAAACAAATGTATTAAAAAAAATTAGATTTTTTAATAATAGTAAATATTTGTATATAAAAAATATATATTTAGTAAACATGTAAATTGGCCACAACTCATTATTGGGAAAAGAAAACGAATGTCTAATTATAAAAACACAATATAACCATGTAGTTGTATATTAATAATTTGATCTAAAGAATATGCAATTTTTTAAATCTCCTAACTGTTTATTTTAATTTATAGTTTTTGTATGTATTTAGCATGATGTAAAATTTGGTTTTGATTCTTTTTTTGAAAATACATTATTTGAAATTAATGTGTGAATAATTTTGGTTTTTAAAAAACCTTCAGCTGTAAAAATTTAGCATACATTAGGAACCTAACTTATAAAAGTAATTTCATTGGATCAAGCATCATTAATTGACTTCAATGTCATTCAATTTTTATTATTTCAGCACTAATGACATTCAATACTAACATGTAGTCAATTTGCAACTGAATGTTGAAAATCTATATACTAATGACATACATAATGTCTAACAGAAACTACACAATTACAAAAATATTCTTTGAACAGCAGGAGACAATTTTGTACACAAATATGTTTCTACTTGTTTTTGGCCATTTAGTGCAATAACATCCAGTGGCCATTGTCATTGCACTAGATGTTCAATTTGAACAAGCCTCCTACATTTTTTGACACAATATCTTTGCATATACAAAATAAAATTCATGTTCTGTTAAATACACCGTTTGTAATTCAAATGATTTAAATATTTCTTGAAGGGCTTCAGTAATTTATTTTATTTTGTTTAATTCTCAAAATTATAAATGTCAATATTCATGTTAGACATTATGTGTATATAAATAGAAAAACAAAAACCTTGAATGGAGCCATGATGCCCTTCTTCGAAAGTCTGCTACCACATATTTTAGCACTGTGAGTCATTCTGTAATAGTCCAACAGAATTTTATCAACAGTAAACTGGAATAACTGTAGAACGAAGGATCAAAGTAACTAAAGTTTGTGGTGCACTCACAGGCCACTTGTCGTCCCCAGAAGGTCGAATGCAACAATCCACCTGGTGACGGGAACGGATGCTGGGGAACGGATGCTGGGGAACGGATGCTGGGGAACGGATCCACACCATTGGCACTGTGTAGTGGAGTGTCACGTCAGCTTCCACCGGGTGGGAACCACTGCAGTGACATCGCGGGAGCACGAATGGGATGTGACCACACTCTGACGTGGTAGTTAAGGTACCGCTGTCGTGACCTGGCGTGCCAACTCATCACTGCCACGAGTCAAACTCTAACTCATCCCTCTCCTGCACCCCTGCTCGTGTCAGACTCACGTTCATCCCATGGAACTAATACGATCTCTCGTATTTCCACGTGTCACATAATTAGGTCCTAATTTTAACTGCGTGCTTTTTCACACTTTAAATTTATTAGGAAGATATCGTTTTTTGTCATTTTAGTGATAGGTAGATTCTTAAGAAAATCCAATCTGTAATGAAATGCAATAAACATTTGAACATAGCCTCAAATTTATGTTATGGTTGTTGTTTCTTGATTATTTCTTCTGTTTTATCAAAAAAATTCGGATGGCAACTTTTTAAATTATTTTACACAAAACAGAATGTCCCCACAACCTATTCAGAATCAGAATTAGTATATGATTTTTTTAGATTTAGATATTTGATAGGTGAGTTTGAGCACCAAACTAAATGAATCTATGGAAATTTGCCTAGAACATTAATTGAAGTATTGAATTCCTTAGCATAAATTTTAAAACATTTATTTCTTTTGGCTTCTTGTATAAACATTCTAACTCTCAAGAATCTATGATGTGTCTCTTATTTTATTTGATTTCAATCATAAAAAGCTCTTAAAATTATTTTTTGCATTGATCAATTTATATCCATGTTATGTAGGTAGAATCATAGAAGTGCTGAAATAATAAATAAAAATGCTGGAAAATAGTAACATTAATGTATATTATTTTGTCATTGTTACTTAATTTAGCGTGTCCAACAAATTAATAGAAATAAAATTATATAAAATTAAAAAATGAGGAAGTAGAAATTCCATATAAGAAGATGGAGTCAAAAAAGATATATTGGAAGATTGTAAATGATAATTTCATAATTATCAGATAAGTAAACTATGATTAAAATATCAAAAAAACTAAAATCACCTTGATTTAGACAAGAGTATGAGTTTTCAAATTCATACTTGTTTGTACAATTTAATGTCACTCACACACACACATTTCTACTTTTGGATCCATGTAATTTTTGTCATTGAGCGAGTATAATTTTAAAAAAATGTTCATTACTTTCTCCCGTGTGATTGTAGGTTCATAATACATGAATCAGAAGACCACTGTATTTGAACATTTATCAACCTCCATCCCATCTTGGCCTTTATTAATAATTGTAGAGTATAGACCTATTTTTAAAAAAACTCCTTGCAAATGAAAAATGTAGCCAATGTTTTTAACATATGATAATAATTATTAAAAATAAAAATTTGCAGTGGGTTGAAAATAAAAGCTGAAATTGGTCTGTTTCTTTGTCATATAAATTGACATCCAATTCTTTGGAAATGGGGTCTATGAAAAGCCTTCATATGGAAACAATCCATCTTTGTTGATAATATATCCCCTTGGTTTAAATGCTTTTGGTCTATGTTAAAAGGAATTTGTTTATGAACCATTTGGATCCAAAGAAATAAACATGTTTTTAGAAAAGGAAGAATGGAATGACCTCCATACTATAACTTTGATATGACAATGTCTAATAGAATATGAGCAAATTAGTTGGAAATCCTCAAGAAAATAGAAAAGCATCTTGAACATGAGGCTACCCTCTTCAAGAGATGGGACAAATCTTGGATGCAAAACACCTCATAAGTTCTAGAACACATAAAGTAATTAAATATAACTTTAGAGTACCATAAAGTGGTTTGATAATACACAAAAGTGTAAAGGATTATGAAGCAATAGCAAATACTTCACATAATATTCTTAACTTTGCCCTCTTAGGTCTTAGGTGTTAAGTTGTCTTTTGTACCACTCCTACTTTGTCAATGCATTGGGTAAATCATGTTTTTGTGTCAAAAAATCAAAATATAAAAGCCCTGCTTCTACATAAACACTTGTCAGCTTTAACAATTTTTTTATATTAGAAGTGTTGAATTTGTTTGAATTTTGAAGAAGTACAGTACTTATAGTTTTTCAAGGGTTTTTAAAATCCAAATAATTTTACTCCATCTACTCCTGAGATGCCATCGCTTTAAGGCTTTGGTTGGTAGACAATGAAATATCTTGGCTTGGTTGGGAGAATTGACTATGTTACGCGTCAGCAACTATAACCCTTAATTAGAGTCTAAGCACTCCAGCTTGTGAAGCAATAGGTGGTCGTGGAAATTTGGGTGGTCAACACTCAAGCTGCGGACAGCTAACTGCATCCCACTTGTTCCGCTACTTTCGCTAAATAGCCGCTGTGCCAACTCGGACACCCAGGTGGCAATGTATAACACGTGGCACACGAAAAGTAACGCAGAATGACTGCGGCCTCCAGATCCGTGTCTGACGTGGAGCTGGAAGAGTGGGTGGCCCACGTAATAAGCGCCGTTATCTCCCGCCAGCACATCAATCTACGTGCCATGCCTGCACAGGATTTTACCAGTTCTTGTTCTTTATACTTAGAGACACATCATACGTGGCATGTGTCTTTACTAATACAATTTGATAGTCCTTTATGTTCACAAGGTTTCCTCATAGAGTCATGATCCATGTTAACCCAAGTCTAGTAGTAATCCACCCAATCTCAGTCTCAGGAACAAATATTAATTGTAGTTCAGTGCTCTAATCTATTTTTCGTTCTCTTCAAATTTATCATTAATGCACAAATCTATTAGAACAGAGACGACGCTCTTGTAATGAGCTTGACGCCTCTCTATTAAAGAAGCAGAATACGGAATTGGATGTAAAGAGAAAAGAATGAATGACAATAAAACATGCCAAATCCTCGTCAAGCAATGAAGTTCCACATGGTAAACACAGCGGACTTCAGATAAGTTTCAGTTTGAATTGGTTGGTAGTTTCCTCAAAAAAGCTCCATAGGCTGAAATCAAACTAGTTCACCACGTCAGTAAGTGCCACGTCACCGGTCAACAGCATGATATGATTGGACGGAGGAACCCGGCCCTCCCCCGAGCACGATACATGAGGATGTTTACTAGGGTGGTTTTACGAAGCTCACAGTGGGCCGTTTAGAAGCATCCGAGGCTTTCCAACGTGACCCCGTCGAAGGTCTACGGGTCCAGCTCAAGCGATTCTTCACTTTTAGTAGATTTTCGTAAATGTTCGGTCTTCAAGCACAGGCGGCTTGTTGAACAAGGACGTAGAATCTAGGCGAATCGTGGATTTCTGGGGGAAACTGACGACCAGCGTCGGGCTGAAGAAACATGACAATCATTGAGGCGCCGGGAATTCCATTTCGTTGAGAGTTGCTCGGCCGATTGCGCGCCTGGTCGGGTCGATCTGCGACGTAGGATTTTGCGGATTTCCTACATATTGCGGCGAGCTCGGTTCTAATGGGCGTGGCTTGGGTGCTTCCGGGGCGTTCTTGGTGCCATAGCCGCGCTGCGAGCGGGACCTGGTAGTAACGGCAGAGGGTCGCCGTGAGATTTTGTGGCTCATTTTGCGGTGTGTTTGAATCCCGGCACGGAGGTTTTGCGGTGGGAGGGATCGGAGTTGCGGGGGTGCTGAGTGTCTGGGGCACATGGAAGTGTAAGCAATGCAGAAAAAGGGGGGGAAGAGTAAGCATCACAGGGCGGCGGGGAAGAAGGTGGAGAGGATTGAGAGATGTGAGGGTGTATCTTTTGTTCAGAAGGATCTGCAGCAGCAGCAAGAACTGGGGACGGAGAGGAAGGGCTGCTACAGAATTTCGTGGTGCGCTGTGGTCGCAATCTCAGCCACACTGTTTCTCTTTCTTTCTCTCTTCCTGTCCCTACCATCAATAGTAAAGCTTCCAGATCTTGAAGGTAATTGCTGAACTTGTGTTTCTGTTTTGTAGCTGGTTCAGTTAAATGCCTTGGAACTTGGGAGCACGATTGGGTTCTTGCAGGGGCAAGGGCGAGTTGGCAGCATTTTAGTTTGTATTCGCGGTTGTCACACTCGGAATTCGAGATCAGTGGTACAACAGTTTCGATTAGATGGTACTTCGTGGTTTGCAATGTTCGACTCCAAATATATGTTAAGCTGTCTGAAGTTTCAGTGGCGCTGCTTGAATGAAGTGGTACTCTACGCCGACTCGGTTTGCTACTTGGTTGCTTCTCAATTTGATCCTAGGTTGGATTTACAGTAACTGTAAGCGTTGCCGGTTTGTGTGCCTTTTTTTTTTTTTTTTTTTTTTTTTTTTGTTTTTGTTTTGTTTTTGTTTGTAAATTTTAATGGAGAGAAGCCGAGTGGAGTGTCAATACTTCCGTCGTTTGAAGTCATCCGTTATCTTTGCCTGCTCCTCGTGATTCTGTGGAAGGCTGCACAATTTAGATTCGTTTGTTTGCGTCTGTTATCCAGATGTGGGACTCATCGAGTAGGTAGTTACCCATCTTAGAATGCCAAATGTATTTTGTAGTTTCCCCACAGAGATGTGCTTGATGTTTAGGTAGCCCTGTTTTAACCTGCAGGGCTTGCCATTACAAAGTTAATTACTACCTCAACGATACAGCACGTGGATTCGTGCTGTGTGGGATATTGGTTGAATAACTTTCTAGAAGTTTTAAACCCTGAACCCTGGACTAGAGCTTTGTGCGAGCGTCTGATAACTGCGCAAATGTAACACAGAGAAGAGTAAAAATGCCTGGTGATTTTGTTGGAGACCATAGAAATAATGGCTCAGCATCTCTGAGAAAATAGTATTCAACCACGTTGCATCATTGTGGTCTATGTAGGTCTTGATGTTGTCAACCCTACTCTGGTTCTATGTTGTAAGATCGGTGAATTGTTTTTGTTCACTTTTCCGGACTTGGAATTGGATGCAGGATTATTTCATTTCACGCCCCTTGTGTCAAAGAACTGGGTGTCGCTATTTCCATTCTCGAAAACAAAAGAATTGCATTCCAGGAAATGGTTTGCCTCTCAGTCGAGTCGACAGTGGTGCCATCTCAACGACACAGAGCACCTCGATACAGATACTTGCTTGGTCGTCAATGGAAGTGCGGTGCTAGGAAATAGTGGCGGCCTGAAAAGCATCTATGCTGGTGATGGGAGAAGAAATTCCTATGAGAGTTTTTCTGCATCCAGGAAGTACATGTCATTTTTCGCATCGGCAAGTTCTGTAGCAGAGGAGGCCGATCATTTTCTCCCTGTGGAATCCCAATCGCCTTCACCCTCCGGATCCGATGAAGAATCTTCCTCTTTGGGAGATGTAATTACTTCTCTACCTTGGAGTTCAAGCCTTGGGGAGCCTCTGAAGCTTTGCTTGGTAGGTGAAACGGGCGCTGACTGTCTGAGCCATAGTAGCGATGGTGATGCATCCACATTGCAGGGCTCACCGGATGGCACGATTTCATGGATTTCTGAATTACCATCTCTGGATCAGATTTGTCCTATTCAGGAAAGCTTGCCATCATCGAGCGACTCAAAAGCTGAATTAAGTTCAGCCATTCAAACAAACCAACCATATTTAGTCTGTCGAAGGAATCTTGGAACAGGTTCAGTTGTCTGTGAGCCACTTTGCCAAGCGTCTACGCTTAACTATCTGACTCAGTCAGCATCTCGGGTTTGCCCATGTAGCCCATCCTTGGTTGAAGAATCAAATGCTGATGCTTCCAGGATTTCGTTTTCTGGAAGTCTTCTCAGCAAAGCATCCTCAGGTGAAGAAGTCCAGATTAGTGAAGCACCCTCACTGGAAGAATCATCTGAGGTTCCTGAGGTTTCGTTTGACATTGTTACTCAAACTCTTGCAAATGAAGACGTGAGTGAGGAAATAGTGAAGTCCGGTGGGCTTGCTGAGATACAGCGGGAGGCGAGTCGGCCATCTCGGGTAGTGGAGGTGAAGAGCTTGGATGAGTATAAGAAAGCAGTTATTGAGAAACGGCGTACGGTGAATGGGAGTGGTAGTCTTCATCATCTCCAATATCAAAGTCAGGAAGGGAGATTCAATTATGCTGATGTTTCACATGGTGCAAAAGTAGTTGCTTCTAACAAGGATGCGAAAGGAGCTTCAAATCTTTTGGTCCCGGACAAAGATAAGTACTTACGCAATCCATGCAGTGCTGAGGACAAGCATATTGTTGTCGAACTGGCAGAAGAAACTCTTGTTGACACTATCATGATAGGTAATCTTGAATATCATTCTTCTAATGTGAAGAATTTCGAGCTACTTGGTAGTCCTGAGGTTTATCCAACAGATGAATGGATATCTCTTGGAAATTTTGAAGCTGAAAACGTCCGTCACATTCAAAACTTCACACTTCCAGAGCCGAAGTGGGTACGCACCTTGAAGCTGCGCTTGCTTTCGCATTATGGCTCAGAGTTTTATTGCACATTGACTCTCTTACAAATTCATGGAGTTGATGCTATTGAGCATCTCTTGGAGGATTGGATTGTTGGAGACGACGTTGATCTGGGTAAAGGCGTTCGACGCATTATACATAATGGGACATCGGGTATGGGGAATGCTGGTAGAGCTGGTGAAAGTATCTCCGACAAAGGTGAAACAGCATCTTTGAAAGCAAATGATTCTGATAATGACCTGGATTCCTTAGATACTTTGATGGATCCTCTTGAAAAGCCGGTGAAGGATGAACGTGGGATTGGCGTTGGTCCCGAGGAAAGAGGGAAAAAAGAACCAGCCAAGGGAGTCAATGGGGGTCCTCCGGAGGGGTGGCTTCATTTATCAGGCCGGCCGTCTGGAGAATCTGTGTTGAAAATACTGATGCAGAAGGTGAAGCAATTGGAGCTCAATCATTCGCTGCTCGACAGTTATCTTGGTGAACTATATGAGAAATATAAAGAAATGTTTGCCGACATTGACAATGACCTTGCTGGTGTTGCGGCCCAGTTAAGAAATGAGACCGCTATTGCTGCCTCGCTTGTGGCTCATTTACAGGAAATTGTAAGTTTTTAAAGATTAACGGTTTCTTCTCAAGTTTTTTAAATTTCTATTAACGGTTCGACTCAGTTGTTTGGTGCACTTGCGGATGCGTGCTGGCATGTCAATTTCCAGTATCATGGTAGTTCATGTTCTCGTGATTCACGTCTGTAGTAGATTAGTCTTTAGTGTTGCTACCTTCTATCTGCTGCACGTAGGTACACTATTTCACTATTACATTAAGTCTCTGTTCTTACCATCGGATAAATATCATGGTATCCACAACTACTGAAGTGCACAACTGTCTGACACGCATCAGTACGTTTTTGGTCTTTCTCAGCTTGATTGTGGCGTTCACATGACAGATGAATCTAATCTCTACGGGATACTAGGTTTGCGGATTGTTATGCTCATGGTGGTAAATGAACTGCAGGAACTGAGGCGAGAGGCTGAGAACGAAGCCTTAAATGCTAGACTAAGTTCGAAGTTTGATGCTCTCCAGAATGATATGGAATTGATGAGGTACTTGATCTTACCTGAGCCACAGAGGGTTGGTATATGCTTGAGTTAAGGAGAGCTACGTCCTGGGAGTTCTTAGAATTCCTGTTCAGATAGATCGTAGCTTGTAGTATCCAATTGTGGAACTGTTGTGACTTATTTCCATGTAAAACTTACATGTTGAGCTCTGTTCTTGGGTTGATCCTCCATGCAGGGCGAGAATTCAAAACATGGAGAACCGTGAAGCTTTAGCCATCACAATTGCTCTTATTTGCTTGGTCTTGTCTCCGGTTCTATACTTTATCCGACACGGCCCTCACTTGCGTCAATAAGTGCTGCAAACTAATGGACATGCTGTGTCAATATTTAGCAGCCATGACCATGCATACCTTGCTGTCGTTCATATTCTGCCCATTAGTTTATCACTGTTCAAGAATGTGCCATCAAGTGTTGTACCTGGGCGTCGAGAGAACCAGAGATCAAGAGCTTAAAACGGTCCAACAGTGAGCTCATGGAGCCACTCGTGGTGGAAGTTGGGCGATTTGAAAAAATGAAATTTGGCTATGGTTTGGGATCAATCCTCAAGATAGGACTCTTTGGCATCTTTGATTGTGTTCTTACCTGGAGTTGCTTAAAGCTGCTATTGTCCAGGGGGTCTAAGAAAGTATGTCGATGCATGAGGATAAGCATCAACAATCCCTCACGTGCGTAACCAGGAATGAGCTTTCTGGAGCGTCCAATTTGTGGTGATGAGCCCCTGGACTCTCACTTGTCGGATGAAGATGGCATGCTCTTGGATTTTGAAGTGCTTCACACACCAAGTACAATTTCGGGCGATCTCGAGTAAGATTTCGAGTAATCTCGGGCGATCTACCCTCACATAAACGAGTCCAACTTTTGTATTCTGTTAGGATCTACTAGTAGGCAATGGGGTACTTATCCCTCTAGTAATGAATAGCTTCATGAGTAGCTCTTAAATAAGTGTTTGGGGCAAGCGTTTTGTATATCTGAGATTCTAGCGTAGTTGGCCACAGACACTTTTCCACCTCTATGTAATTGCTCCAGTATCCGTGCTGTCCTGGCACAGACCAGGACGGGCGTAGTATGTTAATTACGGCGCCATGTCATTTTGATCGACAATATAAGGATGCTGAATCTTTCATGAATCTGTCTGTTGTCTCATGTCAACAACTCTCAGCGTTGATGTGTTACGCTTTGTCATCCTCTAAGATTGATGTGGACCGGTTTCTTCCCACTTGCAAGTACCTGACCGTCCTCAATATTTACCTAAAATTGACGCACCTCCAGAGGGGCCCCAGATCGGGCAACGACACGGAAGCCATATGTGCAGGTACACACTCTGCAACCGTTAATGGCTTCCTGCAGACGTGTACCTGCTATCATTCTTTACCTCATGGCAGCCACACATATGTTTTTTAATTTCCGGTATCTGAGGGCAATCTGGTCCTCTCTAGGTGCTGTGACTTACTATTATTAACCCTAAAAATTCAGATGGGTGACTTCTTCCCCAAGGTAACCCTAGTGTTATGCTGCAGTAATTTCACACATGTCAAACCGAATGTTCTGGAAGTTTGGAGTGTACCAACTGGTTTAAGCTTCCAGATTGAGGCCTCCTATTTACTACGGTGGCGCTCACACTATGCGGGTGTCCTTCAAACGACCATCTCTGAGCCCTCTTCTGTCACTCTGGAGTACACCCATTATGACTGGAGCTCATTAATTGACTCATGGACATGGAGATACAGGGTGCAGAGGTTTGTCAGAGCACAATATCGCAGGTATGGTCAGGGAGAATGTAGTAGATGATCTATCTAATTAGTGTTGTGATAATTTGCAGAAACTTGCGAGGCTTGTGAAGACTAGCTCACAGCTCCGCACGAGTACACAAAGTCTTTGATTGACTCACCTTGGACAGTGTCGATAGCTCCACCTAGTAACCAGAGGGAGCTGTTGTCAGATCTTTTCCAAATTTGGATGCAAATCAGTATCTGGCTTAGTGGTTTGCATTCTCTTTTAGACGTTTCTCTGCAAGGTTTAGCTTGCCGTCATTGCAATTGTCCGATCTTCTTGAGGGTATAATTGGCTTTGATCTCATTTGATTGAGGCTTGTGCAGCCCACACTAGGATGTCTCAGCGGCGGCAATCATACCCAATTTGGTGTTGTATGTGCCCCACCGTGCTTGTGAAGCCAGCTCGCGGGTGTAGCGACGAGAATGAAGCGATGGAGATTTGTGAAACGTAAGCTAGGCTGTGAGATTTTGTGAGTGTTCCAGGGAAGTTTTGGAGGTCACGACTTTGTATACGTCGACGTTGAAGTTTTTGTGTAGTTAGCTGTGCAGTGGTACGTTGTAATGTGTGGGGTACAAGCACTCGATGGCAAACACTCGAGGTGCAGATAGTCTACACTCGAGGGGCGGCATCTTGCTGGGTTGGAGCTGTCATCATGTTTGTATGGCTTATGTTTTGAAGCTGCGTGGCCTTTTGCAGCCATCACCGAGCTCTGGGTTCTGGCATGACTCGTCTCTCACCTTATGACTGTAGGTTTCAACAGCTTCCGCTGTCAGATTGTCCAGCATTGAGCTGTAAAGTGCAGGCACAGCTATGGCGTTGAAGACTAGGTTCTATCTCTGGCTCTGTAGTTTCATGCTTCTCGGTAACTGTTTGCTGTACACTGTCGAGGGAGGGGAGCTGGGATTAGGATTAGCTGCTGCGGTCTCTGTGAAGCATCCACAGACCTATGTCAACAGGAAGCTACGCGCATCGACTCCTTCTTGCACCAAGGCAGACATAAGCATCACCCAGGGGAAGAGTGGCAACAGCAACGGCATTCCAGCCTTCAGCGTGCAGATCACCAACTTGTGCGTGAACCACAACTGCCAGCTGAAGAACATCCATGTGGCGTGCGCTGCGTTTGCTTCTGCTCGACCGCTTGATTCCCACGTCTTCCAGCGCATCAAGTACAACGACTGTCTGGTGATGGGTGGAGCGCCGTTGCGCGCTGGCGGCAGTGTGGCCTTCGAATACGCAAATTCTTCCGAGTACCCCATGCATGTCATCTCCGCGGAACTAGGTCCTTGCGCATAGATCCCACTCTCTCCCCCACGCTTGTGATGCTCTCTTCGCTTTTGTGACCCGTTTTGATAGTGGACACTGCTCATGTTCATCTTGCTCACACTTTTCCATCCGGTGAAGGATTACTGGAGCACTACCCTGAAATCATAGGAAATAGCTGTACTCTTCTTTCCATAAATTTAGGTTTTCGGAGTGTTTCAAGTCTTGTATAATCCCCTCTGCAGGAATAATGTGCACTCTATGCTCCATCGTCCCCGCAGACGGTTACTTGGGCATTTCTTCTCCCTCGTGTTGTTTGCTGCCCTGTCGATGCTTCCTCACAGGATTAGAGGGCCCTAGTAAAAGTGTGCACTATCTCTTTTCAGGCTTTCCTTTCGTGCCAGTCTACTAGCAAAGTAATTTTGGTAGCAGTTTGTTAGACATGGTTGTTTTTGTTTCTTTTTATTTTTTATTTTTTTTATTTTTTATTAATCTCTCCTTGCTTCCTTAGCCGCAATAAACGTTGCGAGGACATCTGCCTTCCTGCACACGTAATTATGTTGCACTCAGCTGCTTGCTGTTCACCATGATAAATGTGGGTGCTCCAACACGTCTTTCTCGACAAGCCTCTGAATGGATCGAGAAAACGGTGTCGAAACCACGAGCGTCACAGGATGCTGCAAGACTTCAATTGCGGAGAGTCGAGAACAGCATTGAAAGAGGTCACGGAGACGACGCTGCAAAACTCATGTGCACATACTCTTGAAAAGTGTGTTATAACAAGTTTTCTTCCAAGTCTCCAACAAGGAAATATACTAGAAATTGCTCTCCGAATCACGAATTATTATGCAAATTTGTTCACTTTGCTTCAAATCACACAATGTTACTTCGAATGTCATGCTTCACTTATGTGTTTCTGCATCTGTTTGCTATTTTTGTGTGGCCTTCTCTATTATGATGAGAAACTTTCTTGCATTTTGTTGTTATGTACATAAAAGTGTGTAAATATATATATATATATTTAGGGAGAGGGAGCGAGAGAGAGAGAAAGAGAGAGAGATGAAAATTATTAGATGACAATGTAGTATCAGTTTTATTGTGGACTTTAATTATAACCACATACAGATTGAAATATTATGTTGAATTACTCAACAATACGTCTCAATGCCACAAACGAATTAATCAAAAAGCGTGAAAATTGCACTCAAATTCCAAAACATCAATTTGTGCCTCATCAACTTCTCCGCAGAGTACAGTAAAAGAAGAACGTTGATCTCGAACGTTGATCTCCAACATCACCTTCCAAATCTTCAGCAAATTCTCCATCCGATGGAACTTTTCCATTCTAAATTTCTTAGTACCACAACCTTTCAATATCCTTATTTCACTTTTATTCCATTTACTTCGAATGTAACTCATGGGTCAAAATTTTCTGGCCAATTGCTGAATTGACAACTTCATGCGCAATCAACAACATCAATCTCAACCACACGCGATTTCAATCATGTAGACAGTTTGCCATGTAATACTGTAAAGAGAAAGAGAATTTGCTCTCTTATCTGCGACCAAAAGTGAGTAGGAATGGAAACAGTTTGCTTGCAAAAGTGTGGAAAAGGGTCGCTTAAAAACAAGGGCTGCGGCTCCTCAATGAAGAAGACAAAGAGGGGAGAGACAAAGCTGGAGCGCAGTGCGGTGAATGCTTTGTGGCGGAGGTGGTGAAGTTCATGGAGGGGCAGCACAATGCTGTTTGCCCTGCCTCGCAACGGTAGCAGTCGAAGCTGGAGAAACGTGCCCATCGACCTGTCCCCACAGGAATATTTACTCATCCTGAACGTCGCAATGCCAGGGTCACGCATCACAGCGCGCGTGAGGATTCGTGCTAATGCGGATAGACTGGATCTCTCTCTGCTCCCACTGCGAGACCGTGACTGATTGCCCCCCCTCCAAACCCCCCCACCCTCATCTGGATTTGACCCCAATCTGCCTCTTCCATCTGCGTCGTTTGTGCCGTCTGTCGGAGCTTGTCATGCCGGTTGCCCTGGCACGCGAACCCTAAGTCGTGTTTCGGTTGCTTTTCTCGCTTCTTGCGGCGCACATCCTCGCATTACGCGTTGCGCTGCACGTGCTCTGTGTCTGAACAACGAACACCCGCTGTTCGGTGGAGCAGAGTCATGCGTAGTTGGCCCTGGCGTGGAGTCCTACGTTGCGAAGATGCGACTAGCACAGAATCGATCATCGCACCAGAGACGAGATATAGCTCTGGACCCGCGTTGGTGATCACATGTGGCAAGTGAGATCTGCCCAGTAATTGGTTCTACAAATGCCACGCTCTAGACTTTCGACTTCCGACAACGGTTGCATTCAAACAAGGCTACCAGACCCGTGGGCAATAATCTACAGTATATTCAGTCTTCGCCTCCAAGGTCGACAAGCACCGTTTGTACCGACGCTTCCTCGAGAGACGCACCGGAACTTCAAACGCCGCAATGTCAATGATCAGTTGGAGAGTAATTTAACTATTTCTTGCGGAGACCCAGTTGCCTCTGTACTACTTCCAGACTTAGCCCCTGGGTCCGAGCTCTGAGATGAAAAAAGTTTAACACGAAGTAGGGTAATATCTATGAGGAGATTCGATGCGCATGTGCTGGCCACATTACTTTTAACAAGGGAATTGGGTTAACGGAGATGTGATGATAATGGTGGGAAAGATGAGAACATGCGTGACATGCGTGACGACGGCAAGCCAGTGCCCCAGTAAAAACATCGAAGAAAATGTTATTTTTATTTTAAAAAAATTATCCAGGTGGCACCGGAGGGCTATCCTCTCTTTTTCGCTTGACCACTCTTCTCGCCTCCGTTGGACCTCTACTCCATCACAATTTGGCTTCCTTCGTGTTTCTTGCAGTATTGCGAGTCCGGTTGCCTCCGTTTCAATGTCACTAGTAGGTGTCAATTCGTAGAGAATTCAGGTGAATGCTGATCAGTGCTGGCATTGGTTTCCAAACCTAGGGTTGTGGGTTTGAGAGGAAGAAGAAACTGAGATTGCTGCTCCGTGACGAGTTGCTTCTGCGAGCCAGTGATTGATTTTTGATTGTTGTGGGGTTTGGGACGGAAGAGGGATTATAAGGGTGGCTTAGGCGGAATTCAAATGACAAGTATAGGGACTGCATCCCCTTTAGCAAGGGGAAGTCTCCTGCGGCGTGTTGACAATACTCCGCATCTACGCTTCCACCCTCTTCCCCATGTGGGATCCCTCCCTGTTACTGCTAGAGGCCCTGCTAGTTTCTTAGAACCTGAATTCCATGGGAGAGTCTCTCAAAGAAGATGTAATGTTGGTGCGGCGAGTACAAGCTCAAACTCCTTGGGTAATTGTTACTTCAGCTCCACCAATGACACGTTCTGCAAGGTCAGATATGGCTTGAAGAGCGGGGGCGGAAGAAGGCATGGTTTTAGGATTCCCAAATCAACGGAAGATGGAGGAGGAGAGAAAGGAGGCGACAATCCCACCTCTACTGCGACAGAGGAGCCGGAGAAAGACCCAAACTCCTCCTCGGACTCGTCATCTTCTTCCACATCGGAACCCGTACGTGAGCCGATTTTGTGTGTCGTCTATATTCTCGTCGTGTAGCTCTCTTCAATTTTGCATCTCGATTTCCTCCAATTTCTCTGATTGCATATGCCTCAGTTGCTCCATTCTCCTCTTGTTTTGTGGGAGTGATCAGGGCGTTGTGTGATTAGTTTGTCTGAATACATCAAAAAATTCTCTCCCAATTGAGCATCCCATTGTCGAACATACATCCTATCACGGCATTAAGTTCTACCTTAGCACTTTGTTTAGAGAATAACTCATGTTTCAAATGATACGATTTCTGCTCTTTGTGTTGTAGATTGTGTTGAGTACTGTGATACCAATGTAGGAGGAGTGAATTTCTGAAAGACGTTGGTCGCAGGCAGATGATGTGCCCAAAACCGTACCAGTCGACGTGCAACTAGATGCCTTTAAATTATTGGAGCTCATTGGCCCTGAGAAAGTGGATTCGGAGGATGTCAAACTTTTAAAAGAAAAGCTGTGTGGTTACAGAACATTCTGGGTGACTGGGCAAGAGCCCTTCGGAGATTTAGGCGAAGGCGTGCTTCTGCTGGGTAATTTGAGAGGAAAACGAGAAGAAGTATTTGCGAAGTTGACAAGTGGTGTGAGGGAGTTGTTTGGATCAAAGTATGATCTATTCATGGTGGAGGAACCAAATGCTGAAGAGCCGGATCCCAGAGGTGGACCTAGAGTCAGTTTTGTCTTGCTTAGGAAGGAGGTTTCAGATCCGGGTCCGACCACACTTTGGCAGTATGTTGTAGCTGTGGTATTGTTCGCCCTCACAGCAGGTTCCTGTCTTGAGCTCGGGATCGCATCGCAGGCAAGTTCTTGGCTTCCACCAACTTTGAACAGTCTTTGGGAAATACGAGAGGATTAGGGATCGGGGGTGTTGGTTATGGATGCATGTTTCCGGCGCGGTTTGCAGTTATGCGATAGTGTGGTCCTTGTAAATGCAAATTGGATATGCTTTTTTAGGTTTAGCAGCTGAATGAGTTGGAATGTGATGTGCAGTTATCAAGGCTTCCACCTAACGTTGTGCAATACTTCACGAATCCAGAGTCAATAGAACCACCTGATTTTCAACTGTTGGTTCCATTTGTAGACTCCGCGCTTCCTCTTGCATACGGAGTTTTTGGTGTTCAGCTCTTCCATGTATGTGCAACAATCGATCTCTTTCTCCTCATTTTCAAGTTTATATTTCCAATTTCTTCACACTTTTCATCTCGTGACCAACTGGCTTTCAAGTATTCCTGATATTTTGACTAAGGTTTTCCCAAGCATTCAGTGAATAAAATGACAATCTAGTTTTGTGCGGAGATGGTGCACACTGTTTTGCCCAAGTGTCTGAGCTGTCTTTTAGAATCCTCCTGCTTGACTTATAACTTACTGATTTTATGTTTTATTTCTTTCAGATTAAAATCAGCAACATTAGTATGTTTATAAATGGTAATTGTAGAATTTCACTCAGTTTCTTTTTGTGACATCAAATAAAGCAATTGTTAGTGCCTGCATTTCAGGAGGTAGGACATTGGCTAGCAGCAGCTCCCAGAGGAGTGAAGATGAGCATACCCTACTTTACTCCCAATATCACCTTGGGCAGTTTTGGCGCAATCACCCAGGTATCTTTCTCGCGTCTGATACAAATGCCTCATTCAGTTGATTTATCCTGAAGAGACAATTTTGCAACCTTTTGTCATTATTTAATATCTCGATTTAATTTCACGTATATAGTATTCACAATTTTTCTATGGATAACAGTATACCTATCATTCCATCTATTTCTCCAATTAGGTTATTCTCAGGTTACAATATTTGTGGTTTTGCTAAGAGTTACGCCTGACTCTTGGTTTACTGTGTAATCACTCCCCGGAAAATCTATTTTTTGCTCTTTCATAACAGAAACATCGTGTGTTGACGGAGAGTAGAAAAAAAATTTAAATGACAAGTATTTCAATTTTTCAACGTGGGTTGCCTTTTTATGAACTAATTTGAACTGATCTAAGTAAACTATGTTTGCAGTTCAAATCTATCTTGCCGGACAGGATGGCAAAATTTGACATCTCAGTAGCAGGCCCTATTGCAGGGGGACTTCTGTCGCTTTCAATGCTGAGTGCAGGGCTTTTGCTATCGGTCAATCCTGAGGCCACTGGTGATCTTGTACAAGTGCCGAGCGTGTTGTTTCGAGGTTCTCTACTTTTGGGGAGTGCTACCCGAGCAGTCTTGGGCGACAGGTAAGTCTCTTGATTGGTGCAACATGGAGATAGTTTCCTAGCCCTCTTACACGACAGTTTTTGGCTGATAATCACATGTTTGTTTCAGAAGACTATTGTGTTCTGTTGTGAGGTTCATAGAGTCAGACTTACTTGTCAATCGCTGCGTGTTTTATCATATTTAGTTTTAAAGCTTCTACAATCTTGTTTATAAACAGCTTGCAACAACTTCATTGATTGGTTGCAGTGCCATGCGTGCTGCAATAGTTTCTATACATCCTCTTGTAATCGCGGGCTGGTAAGAGCGGAGTTAACTTTTAAGTTTCTGCTAAGTGCTCACTCAATGCTATTTTTCAATGCTGTAATTGCTTGAGGTTTTCCATTTGAACTGAAGGGTTAACTTCGGAACAAGCAAGACCTGATAGTTTCTCATGTTTGATGGCTTTTGGTTGCAGGTGCGGGTTAACTACGACAGCTTTCAATCTGATGCCTGTAGGATCTCTTGATGGTGGCCGTGCGATGCAGGTAGGATGCTTATCTACATAGCCCTAGGGCAGAACTCATGGTTTTGTCTGAATGATTTGTCCAGAAGTACTAATCGGAAGGTTATATTTACTGTCAACATTATGATCAAGACACATCTGTCCAAGCTCGATCTTGTCGATCAGTATATCTTTTTAGCAAGCTGATGCTTAGTAGTTCGCTTTTGAGATGTTCAGTGGAATTTCATCTCTTCAACGCATTTCTCCCTTTTTAGAGGAAAAATATTAATTAGTCTGTTTTAGACCGAATAAGTAAGCGATCCTCACTTTGAAATAATTTTCAAGTAGTTGTAACAGTAGGCCTCACCCATTGCTTCTGCTTAATTGAGTTGTGCAGGCAGCATTTGGAAAAAGATCTTTGAATGTTTCTGGCTTCTTCACCTATTTGATGCTCGGGCTTGGGTTGGTATGTCCCCTATTCTCCTGAAATCTCTGCTTACTTAGCGATCAAATTGTATATGAAACAAGTGTCGAGTGCATCGATTATATCTTGTTCGGGGTACTGTATGGACTCATACCTCTCGTTGTATATGTGTGTTTGCAGCTTGGAGGAGATCTGTCATTGCCATGGGGTTTATATATACTCATTCTGCAAGTACAGTGCACATTTTCACCTCTTTTTTCTTTCTTTCTTTGGTTCCATTGAAGTGCATGACAGTAATCATGGCGAGTTCAGGGTATCACAGTATGAAATCTGCTTCTGTTTTGTGTTTTCAGTGCTGTTTGTCATGGTTTTATTATCGCCGCAGTGCAAATCATTGCAAATGTTGTCGTTCTGAACACGTACCGTTGCTTCTGTTGTTTTTGCAGAGAGACCAAGAGAAGCCCTGCTTAAATGATGTCACTGAAGTTGGGACTGTTAGGAAAATAGGCTTCGTAATAGTGTTACTACTTGCTTTGGGCACGTTATTACCCCTTTGGGATGGGCTTGTAGAGGATATGAACCCCCCACTTTTTTGAACATCTTTGATGAGTATCTGCCATTTTGTTTAGGTTATTGTTCAATTTCACTTGAGAGAGCACCACCACATAATGTTTCTTGGGTCAATCCTTTTTGTTCCAAGTTATGAATTTTACCCCTTCTGTAGAGCAATTAAACATGCCCGAGTCTGCATGGCGTGCGCTCACGTCAATTGATTGCTGGTTTTTGTTGCTAATTTTTATTTCGAGTCTAGAAAATAGACACGTATGATTGGTTTCATTACTCTTGTGCTGTCTCAGTTAATGAAATAATGTTAATTGAGCATTCAACGATAATTTGGGATGCTGTTAAGTGCAATACCAATATGTCTCCTGTGTAAGTGAGAACTGAGTGTGGGGCAATGTCATTTACCTTTGTTCTACTGGAGCATCCTTGTGAATCTTAAACATGAATTGGCATACCTAGTTCATTCATACAATGTGAAGTGTTCTGTTCTAATAGCTTCACACTAAGAATATCAGCGAAAATAATCAGTAGGCTTGTTAGAAGTAGTTCAATGTAGTTATCTAATTTAATTAGCTTACATTTGTCTTCACATGAAACAATAATTCATATCGATATGTTTATTCAAACAATGACGCTATGTATCGGCACTGTATGCTGCAGCTCTTAGCTATTAAAACTTGTTATTGTACAAGCTTTCAAATAAACATTAAATTGTTAAGTACTTTTACAAGATAAATTCAGGATTTCTTTTGCTGTGGGTTTTTTGAAAGTGTCATGTGATGCCAAAGGACGTCCTTTCAATTTATTTTAGTACACAATTAATTACTTCTCAACAATTTTGAAAGGACATGGTTCAAAAGCCTTACCAAGATTCCTTGCTTGGTGAAGAAAAGCCCGCTTTTAGAAGACTTGGCCTTTGGATTTAGTATAAAGTGAGAAGAAGCCATGAAATGAACCAAATTAATTTTTTGCTATAAGTTTTTATTCTAACAATCATGAAAAGTATAAAAAAATTGATTTTTATTTTTTATTATAAAATATCTTCTTAAACCGTTTCTTGACATGGATTCAATAAAAAATCAAAAGGACAATATTATTCATATTATATAGAAAAAAAGTACATTCTACCTCATCTTTTACTCTTTGGGCTTTAAAGCTTATATTTTTAAGTAAAAGGCCAACTTAGTAATTCTTCTCAAATTCAACCAATCAAAGAATTTAAAAGTTAGAATCTCTCATCTTATCTCCTTTTAAATATGAAAAAATTTACATATATTCATGTGTATATATAATTGAACATGTTGTCATGCTATAATACAACTATAGGATGAAAGAGCAAAATAATATCTATATTATAGAGAAGCTTAATTGAAGACTTAATAACAAAATTCTTTTAGAAATCATAGGCAAAAGATAGAAGAAAGTATGAAAATTGTGTCAATATTGTCTTTTTATAAAAAGGCTTTTATTTATTTTGTCGAGCCATAAACAAGATAAAACAAGGTAGATTAGCAAAAATAATACTATAGATATCTTTAAATGAAAGTAAAGAATAGCTTTTAGCAAAAATTATCTAGCAAAGTCTTAGAATGATACACAAGAAGACCAATTGTTACAAACATACAATAAAAGAAGGTTCTAGAAGGTTCTATTTAATTCTAGAAGTCTCTAAAAGATTCCTGATGATTTTGAGAAGGCCCCAATAGATTCTAGTAGGTTCCAAGAAGATTTTGGAAGATTTTAGAAGGTTCTAAGAAATCTTAGATGATCATAGAAGGATCTTAGACTTGCTTCATCTCTAAGAATTAAAAAAATTCCTCAAGGAGCTTCTTTGTACCTAATATATATAGGAGTCAAGGTTGAAGGAATCTTTAGTTTTAATAATGCAATTCTTGTGGCTTAGTTTGAACCTTATGGTCTTGTTCTTGTACCTTGTCTTAGTTCTTTGCTTATGATATAAAGTGAACCTCCTTTATTTTAGTTCTTTGAATTTTTGGAGTCTTGTTCTACTTCAGTGATGTGTCTATAAGAATTTATTGAGACCAATATAGCACAATATTGGAATTTAATTTTTTTGGATAGAAAATAGATTATCCATCTTCTTAGAAGTATTGTAGTACTTTAGAGGTTGTAGATTATCTTCTTCTAGATTGGGTATTGTTCTTGATTTTTTTTTTTTTTTTTGAATCTATTTCTTCTTGTTTTTTTTTTTTTTTTTTTTTTTTTTTTTTTTGCTAAGAAGTAAAGGATTCAAAATAGCAAATTTTTAAAAAGCCAAATTGGATCCAATTATAAATACACTTGAAGCATTGAAATTCAAGACCAAGATCTTTTCTAAGCAAAATGAAGAACTTTATATGATCATATATCATAATCAAAGAATAAAACCACCTCAGCTACTATTACAAGTCACCTTAGGAATTCTATCACCAAGGTCTACTTCATTAAAAGATGTATGTATTTAAGACGGCAATTTAATGTCAATAGCAAAAAAACCAAGAATTAGCCTTCTATAAAAGTTTGATGGAACTCATTTAAAATTTTATGACTTTGTAAATCAAGTATGACTTATTACTTTATTCCAATCTCAACGGTATTCTATGAAAGCATCTTGTATTGATTTGGTTGAAATCTTGCTCTCAAGTCAAGTTTTGTCTTGGTTTGTTCTATTGTTTGAGAAGAATTCTTCCATATTGCATAACTTTGAAATATTTTTAGCGGCATTTGTAGAAGCTTTTGGAAAACATGATAAGATTTGTTCGACTACAAACAAAATCTAAGCCTTTTGATAAAAAATTTATTTTACATCTATTTATGTAATTAAAATTTTAATAATTAGCATGTAATATTAATTGGGATGAAGACACATTGATAAGTCACTTTCATTAGAAATTACAAGATAATATAAAGTATCTATTATTATCTATATTTAATCTTTAAATTCTTAATGAAGCCATTAATCAAGTAATGAAATGAAAAAACTAGCTATTTTAAGATTGATAAGAAAAATGTCTATTGCCTATGTTATAACTTTACATTGATTATTAGGCATCTTTTACATCTTTTAATCTTAGCAAACATTGTTGTGTTGTAGTTTGGCTACTATATAAAAATAATATATATGTATATTTAATATACAATTTACTGCATAACTAAATAAAAGCCATATTAGGAGATTTTAGTTGATTACAAAATATGATTAAATTACTATTTTGGAATTTAAAAAAAAAAATCTATTATTAAGATTTATATAATTTTTTTTTTTTTTTTTTTTTTTTTTTGATAGTGACTTTTGAAGTTGATTTTGTATTAATAATAACTTTTATATATATTTTGAGTCACCTTTGTTAAACATTGGTGATCCTTAAAATCTTGTTTATTTCTTTTATTTAGTGTTTAAAAAACATATTATGTAAATTTCATTACAAAAAGGATTAGAAAGGGATTTTTAGTATCAAAAGAGTAGTTAGGCCATCCATGTGGATAAATAGAGATGGATGATAGAAATCTCTATTCCTATTGGCCAAAAATCATGCCCAATGGACTTCAAGGAGGCTATCTAAGGCCTTATTAGGAATTAGGATTTTTCTTTTGAGGGCATTTGAACATCAAAGGTTAGGATTAATAAATTTAGATTTTTTGCTATAGTTTTGATACAAAACTTGAGTGATTTGAAGTTTTTATGAAGGAAATATAGGTGCTTAAGATGAAGGTGTTGATTTTGTACTTACTATCATTCTTTATGGTATAATTCATGCATATAAAAAGCAATAAAGAATCAATGATTGGAATTGAAGAGAGCACTTTCTTGGCTACACTTTATGTATATGGTTTGATGAATTCTAAGCTAAGATAAATAAATATTGGAAGTTAAAAGTAGCACTTGTAATCTAAGGGCAATAAATAACCCACTTAATTAGTAGTTGTATTTTGATCTATATTTCAAGCAATTTAATAAGGTTTTTGCTCAAAATTTTTAAGAGTGTGTACTTTTATGTTATAACATTATATACAAAAAATTTTTGGCAATAAGATTTTGACTTTTTGGAATATAAAGAAAATAGTCTTTAAATGTCTATAAATTAGGATTTTAAGTACCTACTAGAGATTTTAAGATATTAGACAATCAAATTCAAATCAACAATTGAATTTTTTTATAATAAAGATTAAGAGTATAAGCTATACTTTGAAAAAGTTTGATCAAAGCTGAATAGTTGGATCAAGAGTTATTAGATTCTAAAATTTAGAAAGAAATCAATCTTTTGCAGGTGAATAAGGTATTGAAGGATTTTATTACAATTTGAGCATTTTGTACAAACTAAAGGGATTTTTTGAGAGCCAAGACTTTGTAGAGGTAAAAGATGGATATATAAAGCTATGATAATATTTTTGATATAAAGATGAATTTATAAAAAGAAATTATGGATTTTTTTAGAAATTATTAAAAATCTAATTTATCAAAAATTAATTAATTATAATTTGATATAAAAAAAGATGTTAAGGATTTTTTTAGATGCCATAGAAAATTTTTATGTATAAATTTATTTAAAAATAAGAGATTTTACTAATATATATATATATATTTTCCGTTCTTATTAAGGACAAACAACTTATTAAAGCTTAGTCAATAAGTTATAGGTAAACTTTTTACAATTAGGTATCCAATATATTTTCAGATTGAAAATCATGCCATATAATAGTTAGTGAATCTAATATAAAATATCTAGAATGGAGAATTTTTGATATCCTATCATAGTAGGAGAATAAGAAAGTGGTAGTGAGAGCTACAATAGTGCACTATCATTGTAGCTTAATCTTACTACAATGTAAATGTTTCAATCATTTGTATTTTTTATGTAGTAGCAATTAATAATGGAACTCAAAGAAATAATAGCTACTACAACTTTGTAATCTATGGTTGGATTATTAGATTAATTTAATGGTAGAAACTTCTTTAAACATTTAAAATATTATTCACAGGAGATGGAATTCAACAAGGTATGAGAAAAAGAAATGATTCTTATATTTGAGCTTGCAATTATATGAGAGCTACAAGAATATATTAAAAAAATTATTTAAGCTCATGGAGCTAAATAAGAAGATTTTATCCCTCAGCTAAAGAAAAAATATTCTTTTCATGATGTAAATAGAATAATTAAAAAATCATTTATAGAGTGGATAAATAGATCCAACAAAGAATTGGTTGTTACAGAATTGTTTTAAGAATTTGAAAGATAATTTCTTCAATTATTTTAAATAAAAAAGTTCACACTTGAAAATGATAAGGTAGAATTATTTCTTCAATCAACCAATAATGAATTACAAAAAAAATTGGAATTATTACTAGAAGATAATACAAAAGATAATAGACACATTAATGATTGGAAGAAGATCTTTGAGGTAGTGAGTATACTTATTGAAAGAAAATACCAAAGAAGTAAGGTGGTGGTAAGGCAAAAAATTAGGCGTCCACCAATCTCAATATTTTGAAGACAACCATTAGAACCTGCTATACTAGTATTTATTATTCCAATTCCTATGCCTACAATTGTATTAAAAAAAGATACAATAGAAGAATTGATAAAAGGAATAAAAGACTTACAAATCAAAGTAACAAAGCTAAAAAAAAAAAGAACATTTGAGAATAAACTTACAACAAAGCTAGAATATATACAAAGATGTATTTGATGTAATAGTATTGAACATTCTCACAAGGAGTGTGGAGATTTTGTTGATATTCTATGACAAGGAATAATTTTATAGAAGGATGGAAAGATTGCTTTATATAATATAGGTGAATTTTTCAAAATCAATTTTAAAAAGAGAGGAATGAAAATGATTTTAGAGGATCATTTGTCTTAATAAGCTATGGCATTAGGCCAAGTTAGCACTTATAGCATTTAGGTAATAAAAGAGAAAGAGGATTTTTTTGATAATCATATCGATATAAAAGATTTGTGGAGTAATATTATATCTAATATGGATAAAAAAATAAATAATAAGAAAATAATTGCTCAATATAGCCATAATAATTAAGAATGCTATAAGTTAGAATGATCTTGTTGATACTATGTCTATATATACTTACATAGTAAAATTCCAATATAAAGCTTTATTAGACATAAAAAGAGATAGAAATGTAATAGAAGAAAATCTTAAGGAGCCAAATAACGAAAAGAAATTTCAAAAAGATAAAAAAATAATATAAAATAAAAAAATACCTATACCACAGGATAATAGACTATTTAGAATTAGACCATTAATATCATATCTTAGAGATATACTACTATCAAAGAAGAAATGAAAAGAAATGATAGAAGTTGGTAAAAATAAAAAAAAAGATAAGCTTGTTACCTACAAGCTATAATTAAATATTAAGGCAACTACAAATTTGAAAGGATTGTTAGAAAAAAGGATATTGAATATCAAAATTGAGTTTATTTTATAAGAAATTTGGACATTGTAAAAAAAATTTTATGATATCATTATTGATACTATTAAGCAAAAAATGTAATTGATAGGAGATTCTATAATATCTAATACTTTAAATATAATATTAATAAAAAAAAAGAGCTAAAATTGGTTGAATGTTATATCAATTAAAAGGCTCAATTTTCTTTGGATGAGAATAAGATTGATGACAAGAGTCTTAGTCATTATTCTAAGAGGCATTAGTCTAGAGCTTACATAAAAACCTTGATGAAGATGGAAGATTTGGTAGATTTGATAGTTGCTCTTATTAACCATGGATATGAAATTAATATTATATCCAAAGATATTTATAAATGTGGAAGGTGGCTTATTGACATTGAATATGGTTAGGTGATCCAAATAGCAAATAATACATAAAAAACTTTTATGATGTTTATTTAGATATAAAGGTGAAAATTAGAAATATATCTATAAAATAAAATTTCTTTGTTTAGGATAATATTTCATATTTAGTGATTCTTGGACAACTATAAGGACAACACTACTATAAGGATGGAAACCAAAGTATTAGATGATGGATCAACATGTGCTTGTATCAAAAGCTAAGATGACAAAAAAATAGTATAGTTCTTAACTATAACTATTAACTATGAATGCAACAAGAATTATCTATGGAGTGGTTTATTACCAAGGATCAATGAAGAGTTTAAAGATTTTTATAAGATACCATTATAGAGTAGAGATGTGATGGTCCACCAGAAAAGATACTCTTACAAAGAAAAGAAAGTATTTTTTGTATAGAAGTTGTAAAATTTTCTAAAAATATATTTGTTATATATACATGACTTAATTATTTATAAAAATAAAAGACAAAGGATGTACAAAAAATTAAAGAAGATCTAAGAAAAATGGATGTGCTTAATAAAAATGACAAGATAATAGATATATACCTAAAGACAAGTTTAGAAGATTTTTTAGAAGAACTTATAAATGTTAAACAAGTAGATAAAGATTAAGTGGTGCAAGTACATTTAAGACAATTCTATTAAATCATACAAGTATTTCAAAATTATGAAGTGAAAATTGAGACCAAATATAAAACTATAGAAAGAAAAATAAATCTTGTAGCTATACTATTGCTTAGTGAATCTAACCACCAAATTTGATGAGTCTAAAAAAAAAATAGGCTTATGGAATCCTAATCAAATTAGCCACAAGTTTATTGAAATTACATTCAAAGAATTGAGAGTAGGATTTACAAATTTTCTTCTATCTATTAAAAAAATAGAATTTAAAAATATATTAAACAAATATGAAAAAGATTTTGCTTAAAAATTTTCAAAAATTAGATGTGTGGATCCAAGTATTGTGGCACTAATGATTATATTTATAATTCTATATAATATTTGGAATCTAAGGCCAATTTTGATACCTAGAGTACATCTATCCAAAATTATAGAGATTTTAAAAGAAAAGATATAAATGAAGATCTTAAAACCATCATTTGCACTATATTCTAGCTGTTGGTTTATAATACCAAAGAAAAATGAGACTCTATGATTTATTCAAGATATATAATCAATGAATCAAGTGACTATTAGAAATACAATAGTGGGACCAATTGTCAAAGAATTTGTTGAGGCATTTGTTGGTAGAGCCATTTACTCTATTATAGATCTTTATTCTAGATATAATCAATTTCAACTTGCTGAAGGGAGAAAAGACATTACCACTATAAGGATACCTTTAGGGTTGATAAAAATATATATATTATTACAAAGAGTAACAAATTCAATTGCTCACATGATAAATGGAATAAACAAGGTTCTTTATGCTTTCATTTCAAAAAAGATTATACCTTTCTTGGATGATATTCCAATAAAAAGATGTAGAAGAAGAAAAAGATGAGATAATAGATTAGAAGGGGCGTCATAAATTTGTATCTAGTCATATTTTAGATTATGACAAGATTTTATCATGGCTTGAGGAAGTTTACTTGATATTATTAAGAACTAATTCCACCTTTGGAATTTAAGAGGTTGTTATTATAGGACATTTGTATAGATGGTTTGGTTGTAAATCAGACCCTAATAAAATAGGTGCTATATAATAAATGAAAAAAATTTATAACTTATAAACAAAAGTGTGGAAATTTTTAGGAGCTTGTATATTTTATTATATATGGATTCCACATTATGCATATGTAATAAATTCTCTTTATAGTCTGCTACAAAAAAATAAAGAGGTTTAAATAAAAAAAGATATTTATAAAAGCAATGCAAAAACTAAAGCAATTATTATTTTTTCCATCTGTATTATGTAGAATAAGTTACAAGGATAAAAATCTAGTACTACTTATAATTAATACTAGCTTAATAATTATTAGTTGGCCACTAGGATAAGGTGATGAAGAAGAAAATTGATTTGCTATATAATTTGGAACTAAAGTATTAAGTGAAAGACAAAAAAACTATCCATAAGTAAAATGAGAATTATAGAAGGTAGTAACAGCTATGAAAATTAAAAAAAATCTATCTAATAAGAACATCAATGATAATAGAGATAGATTATTTACTATTATTAGAAATAATCACCAATTATAACATCCCTGATATTGCCATGTTAAAGTGAATTACATATATTAAATCATTAAATCTTGAATTCAAACATATAGCAAGCAAAAATAATCAAGTAATAGATATGCTATTTCAAACTAGATATAAACAAGAAGAAGATTTAATTGATAATACTAAGGATGTAGATACTATCTTCTATTGTAGAATATAACAAAGAAAGAATAAATATCTAAAATTATTTATAGAAGAATTATATGAAGAAAAATGGATAGATATTGAATACTACTTGAATACATTATCAAGACAACCATAATGGAATAATGTTCATTTTAAGCAAATTAGATGAAAAACCTACAACTATCTTTTGTAAAGTAGATATTTATAAAAATGGTGTCTTGTTGTAATATAGCTATAGGATGAAAGGGCAAAAAAGACTTATATTATAGAAAAGCTTGGTTGAAGACTAAGTTATAAAATTACTTTAAAAAATATAGGTAAATAAATAAAAAATAAATATATTAAAAAGATAATAAAATTATTTAGTATTAATACTATCTTTTTCTAAAAAGAATTTTTATTTACTTTGTAGGGCCATAAACAAGACAAGAGCAGGTAGATTAGCAAAAATACAACTATAAACAACTTAAGATCAAAATAAAGGGTAGTTTCTAATAAAATTTATCTAAGAAATTCTTAGATTGATATTTAGGGAGGATCAATTATGATCCAAGATCAAAATTAGATCCCAGGATACAAAATTATATGCTATCATATCACGTGAAATCTTGCTTGAGAATACGCACGGCACTTGGTTGTGGAAGATAAAAAGAAAGTAGCAACAATAAGTCCTAACACCTCTAATAGAATTATGTAAAATTTATAATTAACGATTAATAAATATGCTCAAACATTAAAAAGTTTAATTAGATTTTTAATTAATTATACAAGAATACAAAAAAATCATAAAAAAATCCTAAAAAAATTCTAAAAAAGTCATAAAAAAATACTAAAAAAATCTTAAAGAAATATTAATATAAAATTTAAAAAGTATTCAAATAGAAATTCTTCTAAAATATTAAAAAATAAAAATTATAATCAAATTCTAATCAAATCTTAATTAAATTTTAATCAAATCCTAATCAAATCTTAGTCAAATTTTAATCAAATTTTAATCAAATCTTAATCAAATCTTAATCAAATCCTAGTGTAAGGAAGATCTCACTACCTTCATTACATTTGTAATCCGGTGGATCAATCTTTCCTATACAAAGAAATTCTAATATGTTTTTCTTTTATTCCTTAAATTCTCCTTCTTCCTTTATAAACTCTGCTACCATAATTTTTTCTTTATTATTTTCAAATATATATATATATATATATATATATATATATATATTTCAAATTCAAAGCAATTATGTTCTATTAAACTCTTATATGAGAATTTAAGCCATTCAATTTGGATGCATTTATTTTCTCTCATAATCTTAGCATATCTCATATCTCACTTGAGACTTGGTGCCAATCAATAGCTACTACCATTTTTTAAGTTTATCATTATTAATACATATCCATTTAAATCCCTTGTTGAAAAGTTGAGTTAGGCTCTCCCTTTGACAAGATCTAGAATCCAAAAACACTTGCTTAGATGAAAACTGAAAATCTCATGCAATCTCTAAAATAATTATTTTTTAAATAAGCTCTACCAATTATAATCCACAATAAATTTGTCTTGCCTTCCTCAATCTTGTTATATTAATTTAGTGCCATGATTATCATACAATTGCATCTGATCTTGACATTAAACCTTCAAGATTTCAAAACCCTACCTTCCTCCACGGTGGAAGCTAGGGTTTTGGCAAAACCTTCAAAACGCTTCTGTCTTCTTTAGCTTCCCAACTTCTTTTAGAGATTGCTTAGTCACATAGGTGTAATCCATTGACCAGCTTATGTGCACCTTCTTGGTCTTTCCAAAACTTGTCAATTGCATCATATTGATCCTACACAATCTTATCACATCAAAGGTTTTTTTCAACCCTCTTAGATAATGAACACAATCTCCAAAAAATAGCAACGCTATTGTGTTGTAACATATTTATATAGTGAAAATCATGAATAGAAATAATTTTTTTTTAAATACTTGATTATCTTGATTCAATAGAAACTTAACATACTTAAAAAAAGGTTTATGAAAGCCTCTTAGATGATTTTTTTTATTTTAATAGATAATAGATAAAAATTAATTATTAAATTTTTTTTCTAAGTTGTACAAACTTTATTATTGCTTTTAAAAAGCCATAAGTTAATAAAAATAGAATAGAAAAGATAAATAGTTAATATGATTGATACTAGGATTAAATTGAAGATAGGATTAAGCGTAAAAATTCTTAAAATAAATTAGATTGATACCTGAGGGTTAACCAAGTATGAGACAGGTTAAGGATTCTTGGGTATATGTGAACTGCAATTTCACCCTCTACAGCTAGGTGCCCGACGCATTTCCAAACAAGATAATACATAAAACAACATAAGTGATAAATGTGACATGAAAGTTTGAAGTAGAAGGTGTTGGATTTTATTTTGGTTTTTTATAATTAATGGCACAAGAAAGTAAGAAGATGGATTTTGGAGTTTTTGATGGAGCTTTGGATGGTGCTTCAAGTAGATCTTCAATTGGAGCTTCAAGTGGATTTTCTTTTGGTGGATAAGATATATATTTGGATTCAAATACTGCAAATATATTTTAAGCATTTACATTATTTATGCAACAAGAACAAGGTAATAATCACAAAGAGGCTTTGGCAATCAAAGGATTGCAAGCAATGGTTAAGAAGGTTGATCAATTTGATAGAAAAAATATCTCTAAATATTTAAGATGTTATTTGCAAAAAATGGAATTAAATCAAGTCTTTGAAAAGGATATGATTTTATTATTTGAGCTTGCTACAATGTCAGAGAGAAGAAAATATGTGAAATCAATTATATAATAATTTAAAAGTTTTTGGAAGAGATTCTCTCACGCATAGAGAGATGAAGGATTAACAACAAAATGGAAAGAAGTTAAAGATGCAGTGGAATTGCTTGCAAAAAGAAAAAAGAGAAAGGATAGGATTGATATTCAAAGAATTGTGCAAGTACCTAAAACCCAAGTACCTATTTCACGATCAATAGTACCTATTGTCCAACTTTTAATAACTACATCAAAAAAAGAAGATGTGGAAATTGAAGAATTAATACGTGGAATGTGGGATCTTCAAATTAAATTGCAAGGCTTGAGGAGAAGACTTCTACAATGAATTCAAAAGCTATTCTTAAGCAAAAGTATGTACAAAGATATATTTGGTGTGATAATGATTCTCATTCTCAAAAGGATTGTGGTGAATTCAATAAAATGGTGCAACAAGGCATTATTTTTTGAAAAGATGGAAAAGTAGCACTAAAATAGAAGTGATTTTTTCCAAACTAACTTTGATAAAGGAGGTATGAAAGCACTGGTTAAAAATTATTTGACAACAAATAGGATTGCAATGATAGAAGTCACAAGTTATGGTGATAGAGTAGATAATAATGGCAACCAAGATTTTTTTGAAAGTATTGAACCAAGTGGACTTTGATCTTCTGCTATTTCTATAATGTATAAAAAGAAGATGCGATAAGAAACTTTATTGAAGATTATTACAATAATTCGTGGAACTATGGATTGGAAGGATCTTGTAGAAGCTTTATCTCTGCATGCCTATAATACTAAGAGCCAACATGAAGCTTTGATTGAAGAAAAGAGAAAATAAGATTTTAATGAGACAAGATAAGGAAATTCTTCTAAAAGGAAAATTCGAGGAGATAAGGCTCGTGAGATAGCTTCACAAGAGTTACTAATAAAGGATGCTTTACATCATTAAAAAAAAAAATCAAAGGACTTAAGAGGAAAAGATAAATCAACGACTTACAAACTTCTCTCTAATATTGAAGCAACAATTGATTTAAAGAAGGTGCTTGAAGAATGTATGCTCAATGTTAAGGTTGAATTCATATTAAAGGAGATTTTGGATATTGCAAATGAAGAATTTCATGATATTATTATTGACAATATTAAGGGAAAGAGGCAATTAATGGATGAAGTTGGATCAAATCATGCTATTGATGCACATATATATGAAGATGAAGAAGATGAAATTGGCAATTATTGCAAATAATCAACAAGTGGAGGAAAGAGTTATAATCAAAGAGCACGTTGTCGTGGTGAGAGTCTTAGCCCTAAGAAACACTGGGTCTTTTTTTGCCTCTAGTTTCTCAAGTGCAAGATGAGATTCATAAAGTTCATAAAATTGAAGAATTTATATAAAAACATACTTTATTAACCCTAACATATTCTGCCTTTAGAAACCCGCCTTCAATTTTGCTCATAAATCCTAGGATATCACATCCATTGAAGCAAAATTTGGACAGAAGGTACTTAAGAGAGTAAAGAAGCAAACCCCATAAACCTTTTGATTATAGCTCATGTGGTTAGAGAGAACCATGTTGTCAAAGTAATTCCTCCATGCTGCCTTTGATTCTGGACCCCCTTTGCTTCACACCTTCATTGCTCTTCATTAAAGAAGACCTAAGTGCTGAAATTTGGTAGGCTTATAGCTTATCTCATGTTGTAAACACCCTCCAAATATTGCTCCAAGAGCCTTCTCCAAACTTGAGTTATAGGTTCCATCCTTCTTCTTTAATTTTGCCTTCTAACAACTCTGGATCCGACCACAATTTTCCTCATAACTCCTCGAATATAACTCCAATAGCAATCAGTTTTTTACACAACTTAATAGACTCATATATCTACAAACCCCAACAAATTTTACTCAAAATACTACTCTGATCACAAAGATATGCTCCCTCAAACTTCACTAATTTGGAGATAGACCCTTGTCACTTTGAAAGAGCATAACATTTTATTTATAAGACTAATGAGTATCAAACTTACACTCATCTCTTCCTTAACTTACATAGATCATGTCTATCAAATTTCACACTCAAATTCGTCTCCTAAATCTCTTTATACCCAAAAAAACCCACACACATGCACTGCCCATACAAACCCTCAACCTTGCCTTCACTCTATTTCTCTTTTCATTCAAACCGGTTACAATTTCACTCATAACTCTTTGCTTAGAGGTCATATTGACTTGAGATTTTGACACAAAGTAGTTAACTCTATAAGGAACAAAAACCCAACAAATTTCGCCACTAAAGTCTAAGTGGTTTCCAAGAACCAAGGCCCGAAATTTAGTAACCCTCTCTGCCCTAGTCTTAAACACTTGCAACTTTCACGACTCATATCTCCCTTGATACTTAATCAAAAGACATGAGAATTGTCTCTATGAGTTCCTTATCTTGTCTACTCCAAATCTAAAAAAATTCGCATCTAAAATTCTCTCTAAGCTTCTTCTACACACAAAAACGTATACTGCCTATCAAAAAGAAACCCTATCTCTCCAAAAAAACTCTCCTCCTTCTTCTTCACGATCCTTCCTTGTCATCTCCCTCCTGGTCTTCTTTATCCTCTTGGTCAAAAAGACCTCTTAGCCCATGTCTTTTCCACTTCCTCAACCTTTTCCTTTTTACTAACTTGAAGAAATTTCACTTTTCAAGGTAAATTTCCATTGTATCTTCTTATTACTAATTTTCTATCAACCTTTCTTCTAATCTTAATCTTTTTATTTTAATACATTCTTTTATGTTTTTCACACTATATTTTGATTTACAACACGACAACGTTCTAATGACCCAAGTGATAATTAAAAAGAAATTTTGAATCATTATACTTAAAAGCATTGGACTAGAGCAATTACAAAGGTATTAGTGAAGATTGAAGATATGGATGAATTAATTGTTGTTTTGATTGACTATGGTTTGGAAATAAATCTTATACCTAAGAATCATTATTTGAAGTAAAAGTAATTAATTGATATGGAATTTGGATAGCTAATATGGGTAGCTAATAATACACGAGGTGAATTATATGGTACTTGCCTAGATGTGAAACTTTGGATTGGTGATGTTGCAATGGAACAAAATTTTTTGTTCAAGATACAACATCTTATCCTCTTATATTGGGACAATCATATATTATTGTAACTCGGATGGAAACAAAAATATTTAATGATGGTTTAGCTTATGTATAGATTTGTAGTGAAGATGGGAAAAGGACAATATAGTTTTTGATTGTGCCTCTAAATCATGAGCGCAATCGAGATAAATTGAGAGAAAATCCATTGCCAAGAATTATTGAAGAATTTACTGATTTTTGAAGAGTACCACTATAAAGCGAGATTATAGAGGTATAGAAGAGGAAATACATTCACAAGATGTAAGTGTCTTTGATACAGGTTTTATTGATATTTTTGAAAATGGAAGTATTATATATATAAAAGTTATAGATTTAAAAAGAAAAGAAAAAAAAAGATTATGTGATATTGAAAAGGAATTATATAAATTAAAAATATTAAAGGATGATGAAAGGATTTCTCGTGTTTATGAAGGAAATAGATTGGATGATTCTCTGAAAATAATTGCATCAATTAGAATAGAAGATGATGATAAGGTTGTACAAATTCATTCAAGGAAAATTTATTCTATACTTGAATCTTTTCAAGCACTAGAGATTAAAGTTAAAATAAAATATAAAACAATAGACAAGAAGGTGAAACCTATTGTCAAACCTTTGCCAAAAGATTCTAAAGAACAAATCAAAAAAGTATCAAAAAAAAAGAGCTTAAGGGATCCAAGGAATATTGGACATAAATTCACAAAAGAGACTTTTGAAGAATTGAAGATTGGGTCTGATGGTTCTTTATTCCTAGAAGAAATTGAGTACTTCAAAGAAATGTTAGCAAAATGAGATAAATCATTTGTCTTTGAATCTAATAAAATTGGATGTGTGGATCCAAATGTTATAACTTCTATGGTTATTTTCACTGTAGCACATGTACCTTGGAGTTTGATGCCAATTTCAGTACCAAGGGCACATTTGCCAAGTTTAATAGAATTATTGAAAGAAAAAATGAAGATTAAGATTTTAGAGCCCTTCTTTGCACTCTATTCTAATTGATGGTTTAATGTGCCTAAGAAAAATAGATCATTACGATTTATTCAAGATATGCAACCAATAAATACAGTGATTATCAAGAATGTAGGAATTGGACCAACAGTGGATGAATTTGCTGAAGCATTTATAGGAAGGGCAATCTATTCAATAGATGATTTATATTTGGACTTGCAATGGAGAATAGAGACATGACAACGATGAGAACAGTGCTTGAATTAGTTAGAATGTGTACTCTTCCTGAAGGTGCTACAAATTCAATAGCACATATGATGAATGGGATGAATAGGGTGTTGAAAGATTTTATTCTTGAAAAGACTATGCCTTATTTAGATGATATTCTTATAAAAAGATATAAGAAGGAAGACAAGGATGAAACTTTAGATAAGAAAGGATGTTGCAAGTATGTTATTGATCATATATAAGATTGTGAAAAGATATTGACTTGGCTTGAAGAAGTTCATCTTACATTATTAGGTGCAAAGTCTATGTTTGGAATACAAGAAGTCGTAATTATTGGACATTTATGTAGATTTTATGGAAGGAAATTGAATCCAACTAAGGTTGATGCAATTGGAAGAATAAAAGAAGATTGTAGTTCTTTAACAAAGATGCGAAGGTTTTTGGATGCATGTATATTTTATCATATTTGAATTCCTCACTATGCTCATATAATAAATCCATTGTATGAATTATTACGCAAGGATTATTAATTTAAATGGGAAGAAAAATATTTCAAAGCAATACAGAGATTGAAAGATTTATTGACATCACCTCCAATATTAAGAAAAGTTGATTATAAATGCAATAGACTACTGATTCTTACAATGGATACTAATCCAATTGCTATTGGATGGACTATAGGTCAGGATGATTCAAATGGACTTAGATTTGCAATTCAATTTGGAGCTAAGATTTTAAATATTCACCAATGTACATATTCACAAGTAAAAAGAGAATTATGGGAAGTTGTTTCAACTATAAAAGATAAAAAGGATTACTTAATTGGGACAATGGTGGCGATTGAAATAGATTGTTTGTCTTTACTTGGGATGATTATTAATTGTACAACACTAGATATTGCAATGTTAAGGTGGATTGCTTATACTAAGTCATCAAATCTAGAGTTTAGACATATTGTAGAAAAAGATAATCTGATAGTAGACATACTATTTTGAGCAAGATATGATGGAGAAGATGAGATGATTGAGTATATTGATGATGTGGGTACAAAATTTTATTCAGTTTCATTGTTGAACAAGGAAGATATGCCATTTTATGAAAAAAATTATGAAGAAGAATTATTGGATATTGAACATTATTTGAGCATATTAATCAAATATATTGATTGATCTATTAAAAAATTCAAATAAATCAAGAAAAAGACATAGAAGTTCATATTACAAGGAAGATTTTTATGGAAGAGGCCAAAATTAAATGTTAGAATATTGCAACGAGTAGTAGGTACTAAAAAAGATCAACAAAAACTACTCAAGGAATTTCATGATAGTCTATAGGTAGGGCATAGAGGAATTTGGACTACCTTTGCTAAATTGAATGAACGATACTGGTGAAAAAATATGTATCAAGATAGGACTACATTTGTGGAATCTTGTATAACTTGTCAAATGTATTCAAAGATACATGATTGAGATGGTCTACATCCAACATATCCCTTGGCTATTCATTTTAAATGGATTGTGGATTTGATTATTATGCCAATGGGATTATGGCAAATGAGGTATTTAATTTTGGCTCATGAAGATTTATCAAACCAAGTAGAAGGTAGGGCATTAAGAACAAAGTCTACACAAGGAATTTGTAAATTTTTACTTGAGGATGTTATTTGTCACTATGGATATGTAGAAAAAATCATTGCAAATTGTGAAAAATTGTATGTACATGAAACTCGTGAATTCTTTAAAAAATACGGAATTATACTATTATTGACTACTACTTATAATCCAAAGGGGAATGCAAAGAGTGAATGTGGACACCCACCAATTATAAAAGCCTTAGTTAAAGTTAATAATGGAAGAATAAAAGAATGGCCTTGACTTCTATTTTATGCATTATGAGTGTCACGGACATAAGATTTATTCCAATAATTATCTAATTAATAGAAATAAATAAAATAAGTTAATTTGATAATATCTTAGCAAGTAACTTTCTAAAAACTTTATAGATGTAAAATCACCTTTATACATGTCTATAGGTGATTGATAGGTTAGAAATTTGACCAACAAGTTAGCTATGTATCGCATATTTTGATAGCTTGCAAAACAAGCCAAATATGTGGCGCACATGTATGAAACTTATCTTGTAAGTTGACACGTGTCTTGTAAATTAGACACGTGTAGGAGGTCCTATAGAATGCCGCCATGTAATTCTTAGATAGATAATATTTATAGAGATAAGAGTGAAGCCTTCTTCACCCTTGTCAACTTGTTTTTTATTTCTAGTCTAATTCAAGAGTCTCATGTATTTTCTAGGCTTTGGTAATAGCCATTCTAATTTCTTCTTGAATATACATATTTCTTTATTTCTATCTTGTTATTTTTTTTGACATAGTTTTTACTAACTTATGCATCTATTTTAGTTTGTGTCCTTGACAGAATGACAAGACTGAAGTTACAATATTAGAGCTTTGTCTCTTCGTAATTAAGAGTGGATTATCCCTTTTTCTTGATAAGATATAAGCATATTAGAAGTTGTGAATTATCCACTTCTAATATGATATTGTTTCTAGAATTTTTTCCTTTGTTCTTAAATATTTTATTTTGTAATGAGAATAGACATTTTTTTCTTTTTCTATTGTAATATTATGACAAAACTTGTTGAAATGAAGAGTACAATGGCACAAATATAAAAACAAATGAGAAAATTAATACTTACAATGCATTAACTCAATGCACCACCACAAGGAGCAACAAGATTAGCAGGAAGTCATGATATAGAGATGATTTGAGTTGCTTCAAGCCATACCACTTTATCTATGATTAAACACCATTCAAGCATGAAAGAACCAAAAATTAGTTTGCCAAAAAAGTTTGATGGTACAAGATCTAAGCTTTAAGGATTCATCAATCAAGTACAAGTAGTGATTGAACTTCAATCTCAAAGTTATCTAGCCCAAGGGTCACAAGTCAAGTTTATTAGAACACTACTATTAACTTCTACTTTATCATGATTTTTGTCCTTTCTTGAATGACGTGATCCAATATTGGATAATTTGAAGGCATTTTTAACGGAATTTTGATCTATGTATGGAAAACATGATGCAATTCATGTCGCAACTAACAAGAGCTATATCTTGTAACAAGACAATTGATTAGTGACATCATATGCTTCACAATTTTGACAATTAGCAATTGACACCAAGTGGGATGATGTTGCGTTTATTAGCCAATTTTTCTATGGATTACTATATGAGGTAAAGAAATTGATGCTCAACTTATGCAATCCTTAGATATTGAGTCAAATAATTGATTTTGCTATGAAGTGTGACAATCAACTTTTTGAATTTTGATCAGAGAGTCACATAAGGGAGCCTCAACATTACTACAATATAATGGCAACATCAACATCTTCTCAATACGTACATTCAAAAGTAAAACACATGCAAATTGACATGGTATATTTTAAATCTCTTACAGAACAAGAAAAGACTTGTTGTCGTCAAGAAGGATTGTGTTTATATTGTCAAGAACCTAAGCACACTGCTCAACATTATTCAAAGAAACGATGCAACGATAAGATGAGGAGTATAGTTATCAAAGAAGATAATATGTTAGAAAACAAGTTTGTCCAGCTTCAATAGGGACCGTACAACTGGAATCTTATATAATTTCTAATAAAGGTCCTATCTTCTCCTCAATTTTTTTTTTTTTTTTTTTTTTTTTAATAATAGATATCTATTTGGGACCTAAAAATCACAAAATCTTTGCCTTACTAGATTCAAGAGCCTCAGCATATTTTTTAGATAAAGAATTTATTAAAAGTCATAAAATGCCTTCAATACAAAAAATCAAACTCGTACATGTAGAAATAATAGATGGTCACCCGTTATCTTTTGGAAATGTTACTCATCAAATCCTTCCTATAAATGTAACAACAGATGGTCATAATAGTTGTATAATCTTTAATATAATTAAATCTCCTTCTAATCTAATCATTTTAGGTTTATTATGGCTAGAAAAGTACAATCCTTGAATAAATTGGATTTTCTTTAGACTTGACTTTTCTCAAAGCATTAATAAGAGTCATATAAATCAAATAACAAATCACAAGCTTATAATATAATAAAACCCTTACTTATAGGCGCAAAAACGTTTATGAATGAAATAAAAGAAGGATCATCTTTTGTTATTTATGCTACACCCATTTCTGATAGTGGAAGGCTTCAAGTGGCATTCCAAGCCAATATCAAGATTATCAAGATATTTTTGAGGAAAAGAATGTAGACATTCTTCTAGAGCATTGTCCAAATAATTGTTCAATTGATCTCAAAGAAGGAACTCAGCCTTCATTCGGAATGATGTCATGATGTAACGTGACTATTAGGTGAAAGAGTGTAGAAATAGTATATTATAGAAGATCTTAGTTCAAAATATTGTAGCAAATTATCTTAGAAAAATAGATAATAGTAAAAAGGGTGTAAAACCAATGAGTGTTAATGTTGCCTTTTTTACAAATGAGCTTCTATTTATTTTGTAGGGCCATAAGTAAGGCAAAACAAAAGTAGGTTGAAAAATAAAATAATATAAGCATATATAAGAGGAAGTTAAGAAGAGATTTTAGAAAAATTTACCACAAAAATCTCAAAATAGATATCCAAAAAGGACCGGTTATGAGCTGGGGTCGAAATCAGATCCCAGGGCACAAAATTGCATGCCTATAGTGGATCTAGGAGTTTTTTTGCAGATCGGAGATTGTGATTAGGGAGTGGACTTGAGAAGTTTGGTATAGAAGTTGGTTTTGAGTGATTTGGAGAAAAAATGACTTTGTAATAGCTTTGCAAAGTCAGGGTTGTTTTTGGCAACTTGGGATTTTGTGAAATAAAATAGGGTTAATGTTTTAGGCAATTTCAAAAGTTTTGTAGCAGATCCACAGCTGAAAATTTGTAGGTTTTTGGATATTGTTGTTTTTAATGTGTGCTAAGAATTTGAGTAGAATCTAACGGTTTAGTTATTAGTATTTGAGGTTTAAATGGGTGAAGATCTCAGAAATTAAAGTTTTGAAGGTTAGTTAGGGTTTTTGAGATCTTGAGCAATTTGCTAATTGGATTGGAGTAATTTTTGTTTATGTGGATAGTAGACTTGTTTTCCTATACAGATAAATGATTTGAAACTGATTGAATGGTGAAAAAAGGAGAAATCAACACTAGAAGATCAGTATCACGGTTGGAGAAGGAGGCCGGCCAACACCCAAGAAATTCTTAGGATTTTTCTTCCATTTAGTAAGTTCAATTTCCTTCAAATTTGCTATGCTTGTTGCTGACTAAGAGATTGAAAGGTGTACAAAGTTTTAAGTAAGATCAATGATCTGATCAATAGATATTGAGATTCTAATTTTCCTTAGGATTGATTTGAATTGGTTAGAATTTGGTTTAAGATTTGTTTAGGGTTTGGTTTAGGATTTAGGATTTGTTTAGGATTTGGTTTAGGATTTAGGATTTGTTTAGGATTTGATTTAGGATTTGATTTAAGATTTAGGATTTGATTAGGGTTAGGATTTGAATAGGATTTGACCTAGGATTTGGCTTAGGATTTGACTAGGGTTTGATTTAGGGTTTAGGATTTGGTTTAGGATTTAGGATTTGATTTAGGATTAAGATTTGATTTAGGGTTTGATTTAAGATTTAGGATTTGATTAGGATTGACTTAAGATTTGACTTAGGATTTGACTTAGGATTTGATTAGGTTTTGACTAGGGTTTGACCAAGGTTTGACTTAGGTCTTCACTTAGGATTTGATCTATGATTTGAATAGGGTTTGAACAAGATATGACTTAGGATTTTAAGATTTCTATTTTTAGTATTTTCTAAATTTAATATTTTATATATTATTTTTTTTTATGATTAATATATGATTCATTTATTCTTCTTTTATAATTTCTTTAAGATTGGATTAAAATTTGATTAATAGTGTTAAGGTTTAATAGAAGTTGTTTAGGATTCTATTAGAGTTGTTAGGATCTTGTTATTGTGTATTTCCCTTTTATCTTCTATAGCCAAGTGCCCGGAATATTCTCGAGCAAAATTGCACGTATTACGACAACAATCTATAATCTATCCTAAAGTGAATTAGCTGAATTGAAGAAATATATTGATAAGAAATTGGCGAAAAATTTTATACGCCCTTCAAAATCTCCAATAGGAGCTCCTATCTTATTTGTAAAGAGAAAAGATGGGTCACTACGGATGTGTGTAGATTATCAAGGGCTCAACAAGATTACTATCAAGAATAGGTATCCTTTATCTTTAATATCTGGACTTCTTGATCAATTGAATCAAGCTAAGATTTATACAAAAATAGATCTAAGAGGAACATACAACCTAGTGCACATCAAAAAAGGTGATGAATGGAAGATTACATTTTAAATAAGATATGGACATTTCAAATATAATATCATGCCTTTTAGACTTACAAATATATATATTTTAAGTTGTAGCTGCACTTACATGCTTAACTTGTAAAAACAAACTTGACTAGAGTAAAGAAACAAAAGCATTGTTTGAGGCTTTGAAGATAGCTTTTATTTTTGCACCAATCTTGTATTGCGTCAACTTTTTCAAGACATTTTTTATGGAAACAAATGCCTTAGACTTTGCTTTGGAGGCAGTATTGTCACAAATGAAAGAAGATGATAAATTCCACCTAATAACTTTCTATTTCAAGAAATTTTTAGCAACAGAAATCAATTACGAAATCCATGATAAAGAATTTCTTGCAATTATGGATTCTTTTCAAGAATGGCGACACTATCTGGAAGGTACTTCTAATCTACTCACTATGTATAGGGATCATAAGAACCTCAAGTATTTCATGTCCGCGTGCGTGTTGAATAATCGCCAAGCTCGTTAGAGTATGTCTTTGTCAAGATTCGAGTTTATTATTACTTATCGGCTAGAAAAACAATAAGGTCTGTCTGATTCTTTTTTTAGACATTCTTATATTGTACCAAAAGAAAGAGATTTATCTTTTGATCAACAAAGAATAATCCTCTTGAAGCCAAAGTAATTTTATCTTTGAGCAATGAAATCAACATTGATTGTTGATTCAACTTTTATCAAACAAATCTAGTCAAATATGCCTTTAGATCCTCTTGTTGATGATATTAAGAATAATTCTTCCAAGTCTCATGATACTTCCAAGTTTGAATTACAAAATGATACTTCCAAATTTGAATTACAAAATATTCTATTCTATTTTGAAGGTTGCCTACGTATTTCAGAAGGTGTAGCACAACTACGAGCTCTAGAAGCTCGTCACAACCTCCCTATAGTAGGATATTTTGGATACAATAAGACTTTGGAGCTAATATCAAGAGATTTTTGGTGGCTCCAAATGTAGAAGGCTGTTAAAGAGTTTGTACAATCATACGATGTTTATTCAAGATCAAAAATTCCTCATCACCAACCTTACGGACTTCTTCAATTATTACTTATACTAGAACAATCTTAGTCCTCTATTTCTATAGATTTTATCATTGATCTTCTAAAATCAAGTTCATATGATTCTATATTTGTGATTGTAGATCATTTTATCAAGATGGCATATTTTATACCATGTATAAAATCTATTACAGGTGAAAAAATAGCTAAACTCTTCCTTGATAATATTTATAGCTATCATAGACTATCAAAGGATATTATATTAGATAAAAGAATACAATTTATATCAAGGTTTTGGAGGACTCTTTTTAAAATATTGAAGGTAGATATAAAATTATCCTCAACTTTCTACCTTCAAACTGATGGACAAATAGAATGAGTAAATCAAGTTTTAGAGCAATATTTGAGATGTACCATCAACTAACATCAAGATGATTGGACAACTCTTTTGCTATTGGTAGAATTTATTTATAATAATTTGATATATTTTTCTACTCAACAAACTCCATTCTTTGCAAATTATGGTTATCATCCATGACCTGATACTTTTGACTTTTCAAAAGCTGATAATCCTATGGCAAAAGATTTGGCGAATCGGTTGTCAGAGCTACATGCAACAATGAAGGCACAATTAAAGAAAGTTCAAGAATGACAAAAAATCAATTCAGATGTCTATTACAAGGAACAACTTTAATTCCACATAGGCGATAAGGTATAGTTACTTCGTCATAATATCAAGACTATCCATCCTTACGACAAGCTGGATTATGGTAGGCTTGGATCTTTTTTGATTTGTAAATAAATCAATCCAATTGCTTATTGATTATGCCTATTAAAATCTATGAAGATCTATTCTATATTTCACATGTCACTACTCGAGCCATAGAAGATAGTGGATATACAAGGAAGAAGACAAATACCATCGTCTCCTATAGAAATCGATAATAATAAAAAATTTGAGGTTGAAGAGATTTTAGATTCAAGGCAGTGTCAAAATTGATTAGAATATCTTGTATATTGGCACAAATATGATATTAGTGAACGCACATAAGAGCCATCTAGGAATCTAGCAAATGCATTAATAAAAGTCAATGCATTTCATCGATGATATTTGTCAAAACCAAGATAAAGAGTCAAGAAAATCTTTTCTATAAAGCAAAATAAGTTCTATAAAGGTTTTATTCTACCTTATATCATTGTTTGTTATTTCCTTGAATTTGTTCATGCTAAAGAGATAGAGGATCAATAACCAATGAATTCAGCTCAAGAGCCATCGTTTGTTGACTTATCAGACAAGATATTATGACTGTCATAACCTTCAAGACGATGGAATAGAGATGAAGACCCTCAAGAATAACATGTCTTTCCTCAAATTAATGGTGAAATATAATGTGTTTGATATCATGACCTTGGAAGAGACTCTTGATGTTTGTTGATACTTTTAGAGGTAGGAACTATTCTTGATGGTGTTCCAAATGATTTCTTTGAAGAAAGTTATGAAGGCCTCAACAATGATCAAATAATAAGGTGGTCCGTATGAGATACTATCAATGATTGAAAGGACCTATCAACTACCTTCAAAGGAAATAAAGATCAGAGTATGTGGCAAGCACATTTTAACATTGTCGTATTGTGGTTCGGCTACTATGTGAAAAAATTACACATGTATATTTAATGTACAGTTTACTACATAGCTAAATAAGAGCCATATTAATAGACTTTTATTATTTATAAGATGTGGTTAGGTTACTAATTTAGAAGGAATCTATTAAAAGGATTATTATTGAGGTTTATACAATCTTATTTCTTTTTTTGATAGTAATTTTGAGATTGATTTTATATTGAAAGTAACTTTTGTATATCTTAAGTCACCTTTGTTAGACATTGGTGACTTTTAAAATCTTAGTTTACTTCTTTTATTTGGTGCTTAAAGCACAAAGTATGTAAATCTTATAAGAAGGATTAAAAAAAGATTTTTAGTATAAAAAGGGTAGTTTGGCCATCCATGTAGATGGATAGAGGTGGATGATAGAAATCTCTATTCTAATTGGCCAAAAATCATGCCTAATGGACTTTAAGGAGGCTACCTGAGGATTTATTAGGAGTTAGGATTTGTTTTTTTGAAGAGATTCGAATATTAAAGGCTAGGGTCATAAGATTTAGGTTTTTGGATCTGATTTAGGTACAAATTTTGTGTGATTTGCACTTTTTATGAAGAAGTTATAGGCGTTCAAAATTAAGGTGTTGATTTGGGACCTATTGTCACTCTTTTGGGTATAACTTGCGCATATAGAGAGCAATTGAGGATTGGCAATTTGAATTGGAGAGGGAACTTTCACAGCTATATTTTTTCTATGCAGTTTGATGAAATTAAAGCTAGGGTGAAGGAAATATTGGGAGTTGAAGTCAGTGCTTACAAACTTAAGGGCAGTTACATATTGACCCACTTACATAGTGGTTACATTTTGAACTATATCTTAGGCAATTTGAAAGATTTTTAGCTCAAAATTTTTAAGAGTGTATAAGTTTATGTCACAAGACTATGTGCAAAAATTTTGTGGCATTAGGATTTTAGATTTGTGAGATATAAGAAAAATAGTGCTCGGATATCTCTAAGCTAGGATTTTAAGTACCTGCTTGAGGTTTTAAGATATTAGACAATCGGAAATGAATTTATGGTTGATTCTATTTTTTTAGTAAAACTTAAGAGAATCATCTATACTTTGAAGTAAATTTTATAAAAATTGAATGGTTGGATTAAGAGTTATTAGACTCTAAAGATCAAGAAGAAATAATTCCTTATAGGTAAATAAAGTTTTGAAGGGTTTTTGTAGAAATTTGAGCCCTTTTTGTACAAACCTACTTGAATACAAGAAGGTTTATATATATAACTTCTCTTTTGTGAGATTGTTATATTATTTATCTTTTTATTAAAAATAAATCACTTGTTGAATTTTGCCATCAAATTTTAAGTAAACTCTTCACAACCAGGTACCTAGTATATTCCTAGATAGAAGACCATGTCATACAACAATGTATCTTGGACTTCCTCATCATGTAATCACTGCTCCTCGCGGAATTCATCTCTAGAAGGAAGATAATATCACAAACATAAGATTTATTCTAATAATTATCTAATTAATAGAAATAATTAAAATAAGTTAATTTGATAATATCTTAAAAAGTAGCTTTTTAGAAGCTTCATAGATACAGAATCACCTTTATACATGTCTATAGGTGATTGGTAGGTTAAAAACTTGACCAACAAGGTAGCCACGCATTGCACACATTGGTAGCTTGTAGAACAAGCTAGCCATGTGTGACACGTTGTCGTACTGTAATTGCTTACAGTATGTAAAATCCACTCAAAATGCCTAATATGTTTATAGATTTAGATATGTGTTAGAATGGTTAGTAAGTTAAATTAAAAATGGTTGATAGAAGAAACTTTATTTTATTTTATTTTACCTATTTAGTTATGATATTTAAAAATTATAAGATCTAAATGTTTAGTATGAAGCCTTGAGAGAAGGTGGGGACTTAAGGATGAAAATTTAAGCTAGTAAGAGGCTAATTGGGAGGGATGAAATCAAGCCATGGTCGGATGAAGGCAAGGAATAGGGAACTTCATCCCTATTGGTCGAATACCATGCCCAATGGGCTTTGAGGAGGCTGCCCGCGATCTTAACAGGGGTTTTTGGCGACTTCAAAAGGGGGATTCGCAATTTCAGAGGTAGGGTTGTAAAGTTTAGGATTTTGAGTATAGTTTGAAAGAAAATGTTAGGCGATTTGGAGTTAGAATGAAGAAGTTATACTTGTTCAAAGTTAGAGAGTGGATTTCATACATACTGTCACTCTTTTGGGATTTTGCGGAGTTTTATGGAGGCTTTTGGAGATTGGACAGTGCGGTTGGAAAGGCGATTTCAAGATCTACGTCTATTATGAAGGAATTCTTAAGTTTTGAGTTTAGACAAAGGAGATATGAAGAGTTGAAGATAGTGCATCCAATTCCAAGGCAGTAAGCACACCGTGTTGTTAATAGTTATGCTTTGAGCCATAACTTGAGTTTTCAGACGAAATTTTGGCTCAAACTTCTTAGAGAATGTGACATTTTGTGTTAAGAAGCTATACATACAAATTTCATGGAATTTGAGCTTAAAGTTTGTGAGATATGAAGAAATTTGTATGCGGGTGTATAAAGACAAGGGTTTGAAGCGGCTGTTAGGGTTTTTAAGATATCTCAAGATCCGCAATGAATGTGCGGTTGAAATTTGTGGTGGTAGTTGTGAAGAATATATCAGTACTTCATGTAAATTTGGAGTAGTTTTGGACGGTTGGATTAAAAGTTATGGGTTATTGAAGTTCGGAAAAAATTCCCTTCTTACGGGGGAATGAGGGTTTAGAGTATTTTGTTATGTTTTGAGTGGTTTGAGGAAATTAGGCTTGTGTATTGGGTGTAATAGCCCTATGGAGATCTCTTTTATATAAAATTGGGGGTTTTTATTATACTTGAATCTTGCTTGAGTAATTAGTGGCAGCCAGAAGCCCAGCGCTTTCTTGAGGCAGATTCTCTCTACCCCGACAACGTGTTGGTAGCTTGCGGAATAAGCCAAATACGTGGCGTACATGTAAAAAACTTATCTTGTAAGTTTGACACATGTCTTGAAAATTAAACACGTATAGGAGGTCCTATAAAACGCTGCCACGTAGCTCTTAGATAGATAGTATTTATAGAGACAAGAGTGAAGCTTTCTTCATTCTTTTTAACTCCTTTCTTGCTTCTAGTCTAATTCAAGAGTCTCATGTATTTTCTAGTCTTTAGCAATAGCCATTCCAATTTCTTCTTGAATATACATACTTCTTTATTTTTATCTTGTTATTTTCTTTTGACATAGTTTTTACTAATTTATGCATCTGTTTTAGTTTGTGTCCTTCACAATGGGCTGATCAAACAATATATAGTTTAATGACAGGATATATGCCAATAGAACTTATGACACGTCAAAATCCTATTATGTCGATTGAAAAAAATGTGCCAACTTGGAGTTTGCTACCTTGAGAAGATGGATTAACAAGAGAAGAATTGTTAGCTATTAGAATTTGGCAACTTGAACAAAGATGAGAAGATGTGGAGTTAGCATTAAAATGATTACAAGAAACAAGGCTAAAGAATAAGGCTAGGTTTGATAAACGACATTGATTGAGGTCTAAAGCAATTGAAGAAGGTGATTGGATACTTGTTTATGATAGCAATTTGGATAACGAGCATACCATTTTATGGAAGTTTTCAAAATATTGGTTTGGATCTTATATGGTAGTAACAGTCCATGACAATGCCACGTATTTATTGAAAGAATTTGGATGGTACAAGATAGAAAATACCTATTGCTAGGAAGTGAGTGAAGATTTTTAAAAGACGAGATAGAAAAATAAATATGGAAGATTAGGTTGAAGATATCAATGACTCTGAAGAAGATAATTATATTGAAATAGATGATGAATTTAATAAAGAAGAATTTGGTGTAGAAAATAAAGAGATGGTGTGATGTCAACTATGACATACAGTTTGTTTGGCGCATACCGGAGGATGCATAGGTTTAGAGGAGGTAGATGTCATATTGTAATATATTTTATAATGAAAAGCATGAATAGAAATAATTTCTATTTAATACTTGATTATCTTGATTCAATAGGAACTTAAGATACTTAAAAAAAGATTTATAAAAGCATCTTAGATTATTTTCTTATTTTAATAGATAATAGATAAAAGTTAATTATTAAATTTTTCTTCTAGGTTGTACAAACTTTGTTACTGCTTTTAAAAAGCCATAAGTTAATAAAAATAAAATAGAAAAGATAAATGGTTAATATGATTGATACTAGGATTAAATTGAAGATAGGATTAAGCTTAAAAATCCTTAAAATAATTTGGATTGATATTCAGGGACTGACCGTGTATGAGACAAGTTTGAAATTAGACCTCAAGCAACGAAAATGGCCACCAAGGGCAGGGAGTTGGAGGCATTTAGAGATTGGTAACTAGGATTATAAAACTAGTTTTAAGCTCATTCCAAAAATATTAGGTTGATTTCTATAGGATTCAGAAGAACTTAGCAATTGCTATTTAAAATTAGAGTTTATATTGGAAGTAAAGTTTTTATGTAATAAAGTTAGAATTAATATTTTTATGTGTAATTTAAGTGATATCTATAATTAAAAATTTGAAAGTATATGGATAATTGATTGTGCTAAGATTGAGTAAAAATTTGTGACAATCTAATGGTGCAATTGGAATTTATATGATCTTTAATAAAAAGAGGTACCAAAAATTGGCAATTTAAGATTGTTTAGGATTTCTGCAATATTTAAAGATTTATTACTTGAATCAAGGTGAAATTTGACATAATATTAGAAGACTTGAAGGGCAAGATATCTACCAATTTTTGGTTGAGGTTAATAATTGGAGAAGGAGAAATTGTTGTTGGGATTTTTGTATTAACTTGTAAGTTGACGGCCAAGTGACATCAATGTGATTTTTAGTGAATTTTTGAGAATTTGTAAGTTGGATTGGCTTGAAACTTTCTAAATATATAGAAGACTTATATTTATATTTTTATAAAAAAATTTACATCAAGTTAATGGTCAAATTAAGATTTATAGCTTACTTAATTTCACTAACTAAAATTAAGACTTGCAAGAAAAATCCTAGTTGCTTGATTATGACAAGTAATAAAGCAATTGTGATTTATATGTAGTTGAAGTTATTAAGAAGAGTGTTTTAAGAACTTTGTATTGACTTAAGCACTCTCATATTGTTATTCAAATCATATTCTTTTTATATAGATAAAACATATTAAGGATTCTTGGGTATATGTGAATTACAATTTCATCCTCCACAGCCAGGTGCCTAGGGTATTTCTAAATAGGACAACACGTAATATGACACCACTCTCTCAAAACTTCAGCACAAGCTCTTATATTGATACCGCACTTTGTCGATACATTAACTGATTATTGGATTTTTTAGAACCATCAACCAACCTCTGAATTTGCCAAACACAATCACGTTTCTCTTACTACTAGCCAAACACTCCTACCACCACTTCTAAATTAGATTGTTATAAAATAAAATCTCTCTCTTTCTAAGAACAACATCTATGATAATCTTTCTTTTTTCCTCCCAGTAGCTCCTCTTGTACATTAGAAGTATAGGAAAATAAAGTTGTTCTTGGTACAAAAATTCATCAAATAAAAAAAAAATCTTCTATCCTATCAAGCATAATAGATCCTTCAACTTCATGAGCACTTATTTCTCTCCTTCAAATCTTAGTTCTTTAGATCTTTGTTCGGATTATTTCAAAAATCATCACCTGTTGCTCCCACACATTGATGCTGTTGTCAAACATATTGTGTATAATATGAAACTCAACTTCTTCCTCTTGAACAATCACTAATGGCACTCCATCTATCAATATTGAGTCTCCGCAATCCAAGCATGTCAACAATCAATATCAGTCTATACTATTAAAAACAAATTTTCCTTTCACCTCTCAATTCAACTATGCTCACTATTTCGGTATGCCATTAAAATTCATCTTGTACTTCTTACCATTTCTCAATGGCCTGTATCAACTTGACATCCAATTCAAAGCCCTCCTCCTCATTTGTGTCTACCTCCTCTTTGTAAATTGTTGTAGCCACACACCTGCCTTTGCTATCTTTGTTCCAATTTTCAAACCTCAATTTTCCAACACCTTGTCTCCAAGCCATTGCAATATGGAGTGTCAACCCTCTAATATTGTTTCGGCCCACCAACTTCTCTTATTGCGCTCATCGCCATGGCAACTCTAAATTCCAAGCCAATGGTTTTATTCCAAATCCTACACTCATATCCTACTAGCAGACTTAATGTATGCATTTTTTTCTTGTCTCTTGTTCATGTCCATCGCATTTCTTAAGATCGGCTTTTCAATGACCATCTCTTCCTTCATAACCGCCAAGAATCTATTAGATTTGTTTTCATTTTTGTTTTTATTTTTATTTTTATTTTTAAATACCAAACTAACACTTATGGGAGATCGCAAGGTCTTAGTTTAGGATTCTTTACTATCCCATTTTTATCTAAAAATACTAACTCTAAAAATATTTATTATTTTAAGTAAATTTTTTTATTTCTAATTATTTTGAGGTCCATATTTTTTCTTCCCTTTCCCTCCTTTTATTCACTAATCTTAATTTCTACATCCTTCTCATATAGAAATAATGACTACCACTTCTCTATTTTTTTTTTTTTTTTGGTAGCTTCCTCTCCAACTACTATTTTCACTAATTAGTATACTAACTCTCTAATTTATCCTTTTAATTCTAAATCTTCAACTCTAATCAAATTCTAATCAAATTCTAGTCAAATCTTAGTCAAATTCTAATCAAATCTTAATCAAATCTAATCAAATTCTAATCAAATTGTAATAAAATCTTAGTCAAATCCTAATCAAATGCTAATCAAATGCTAATCAAATACTAATTAAATCCTAATCAAATTCTAATAAATCCTAATTAAATACTAATTAAATTTTAATTAAATCCTAATAAAATTTCAACCAAATTTAATTCAATTTCTAATCAAATCTTAATCAAATCCTAATTAAATCTTAGATAAATCTTAGTCAAATCCTAATCAAATTTTAATCAAATCCTATTCCAATCCTAATTAAGTTCAATAATCTAAAGTTCAATAACCTTTAATTAAATAATTTGATCAAGCTCAAATTTATAACATGTATTTATCACAACTACAATCACAAATCTACAAATTTTCATCTATATGTATATAATCAAACTTATAAAATGCTCAAATTTATAAATCTCTTTTTACTTTACAAAATCTAGAGTCATCCAAAATAATCCTTGACTCAATAAATTTCTTTTAAAGCCAATTTCTATTTAAATCACTCAAAATTAATACTCAAACAAATCCTATTAAGTTTGCGTACTAATCCAACTCTTTGATGTGCAAAAAGACTCCTATTTAATTAATATAGATAGATTGAAGTAGGTAAAATAAATTATGTTGATAATATCTTATAGAGAAGCTTCTTAGAAGCTTCATAGATATGGATTCACCTTCATATATGTTTATAGGTGATTGATAGGTTAGAAACTTGGTCAATAAGCTAGTCACGTGTTGCACATGTTGCTAGCTTATGGAACAAGCTCAATACATGGCGTACATGTAGAAAACTTGTCTTGCAAGTTTGACATGTGTCTTGTAAATTAGACATGTATTGGAGCTCTTATAGAATGCCGCCATGTAATTTTTAGATAGATAATATATATAGAGACAAAAGTGAAGCGTCCTTCACTCTTATCAATTTCTTTTTTGTTTCCACTCTAGTTTAAGAGTTTCTTGTATTTTCTAATCTTTAGCAATAGCTATTCCAGGTTTTTTCTTGAATATACATACTTCCTTGTTTCTATTTTGTCATTTTTCTTTGACATAGTTTTCACTAACTTATACATCTGCTTTAGTTCGTCTTTGACAACTGCTCAAGAAGCTTCTTAGTTTGATGGAAGTTGCTCAAGAAGCTTCTTAGATATGAGTATATATTATAGTCAAGGCTTAATAGTTCTTCAATCTCAACAACACATCTCTTGAAATTCTAATTCATCTTTTTTGATATTATTCATGTATTCATTTTGACAATTCAAGTCCTTATTGGTTTCTTCTTCAAACCTCTTTTAAATTCAAGTCTCTTATATTGTATTTTTATATCCTTGATAGTTTGTTAAGACCAACTTCATTTTAAATATTACAGTTGGATCCTTTTTGTTAAAAAGTAGATTATCCCTCTTTTTGAAGGTATATTAGTACTTTACAAATTGCGAGTTATTCTCCTCTAAATTGATATTTCTTTCATCACAATATTAGAGCTTTATTTTTCTTGTGAGAGAGTAGACCACCTCTCTCTTTGAAGGTCTTAAAGTATTTTAGAGATTGTGGATTATCCTCTTTTAAATTATTATTATTTTCTTATATATATATATATATACTATAATAGCTAGCAATTAAGACATTAGTATGATTAAATCTTTTGACTCCAAATTAGACACTATCATAAGCACTTTTACTACTTTATCTGTTAGGATTGCAAAGATTGAAGGAATTCTTATAAAACTTCATGGCGATACAACATCTAAAGTACTATAAGTAAGATTGCACCTGCCTCCAATTTTTGTGCTTGAAGATATACTACTATCTATGCTTTGCCAAGGAAATCCACCTATTCAATAATGTAAGGAGCCTTGAGTTAATCTTCTAGGAAAATATGATGGTACACATTTGAAATTTCAATGATTTGTCAATCAAATTTGATTGATAATGGTTCTACAACTTCATACTTATCCAACAAAAAAATCATAGGTTGGATTGATTGGCACCTTACTTATAAGATAAACATTATCATGGTTTGCTCTTTTGTTTGAGAAAAAAATTATTAATTTTAAGCAACTTTAAAGCATTTTTGGAAGCATTTGTAGAAGTATTTGGAGAACATAATAAGGCTCATTGGAAAATAGCTAAGATTTGAGCTTTGTAATAAGGGGTGTACTTTGTATCACTGTATGCATTTGATTTTAGGCAATTAATGTACAAAATCAATTGAGATGAAGAAGCCTTGATGAGTCAATTTTATTAGAAATTAAGAGACAATGTAAAAGATTTGTTATTATTGCTTCCAAATCCATAATTGTTTAATTAAGCCATCAACCAAGCCATATAATGTAATAATTGACTATTTCAACATTATCAAGATCAATATTTATGGGCTCCAATAAGATAATACACAATCTAATATATTCTTATTATACCAATAAGTAGTCTTAATTGACATTTAGAAGTAGAAGATATGTAATTTCATATAGTATGTTTTAAATTTCTTAGTCTATAAGAAAAGAAACATTAGATGGAAGAAGTTCTAGGTTTGTATTATGGCAAGGAAGGCCATATGGTTTGCAATTGTTCAAAAAAATAAATTCAATGCATTATCAAAATTAGAAGTGCAATTGTTCAAGAAAACAAAGATATTTAGCCATAGTAAGAACTGTGCAACTAGACAATTCAATATTACAAAATAGTTCATGTTCTTCTCTTTCTATTCAATCTGCTTATTGTTTTACAATTATTTTGTATTTTGGCCTTCAAAAGCTTCAAACAATTATCTTGTTGGATTTTGGAGCATTTGCTTGTTTTATAAATGAGGCATTCACTAACCTTCATAAAATCCTTCTAGTACAAAAATCCAAATCTATTCATGTAGAGGTAAAAAATGGACAACTTTTATCCTTTGGTAGTATCATCCATCAAACCATCTCTATAGAAGTATTATTCAAAGATCATAGCAACCAAATTGTATTCAATGTTATTAAGATTCTTTTAAATCCTATTATTCTTAGACTTTCTTGGTTAAAAAAGTATAATCCATTTATAAATTGGAGGTTGCAAAGAATAATAATTTCAATAAAAATCTTTATAAGAAAATTTTGTAAAAAATTACAAGTTGATAAGTCTTTATTTGTTGAAGCAAGGACTTTTATAAGATCGGCCAAAGAAGATATATCGTTTGTTATTTATGCGACTCCAATTAAAAAAGATATAATTTTATTAATAATTATTTTAAAATAATATAGCAAATTTCAAGATTTTAAAAAAAAAAATATTGATATATTACCAAAGTACCAATTATATGATTGTGCCATAGATCTTTGAGAAAAAATGTAATTACCTTTTGGTCCAATTTATAACCTTTTTTTTATAAACAAATTTTTGATATTGAAGAATTATATTGATGAAAATTTTGCAAAAAACTTCATCAAGCATTCAAAATCTTTAGTAGGTATACTTATACATTTTGTGTAGAAAAAAGATAGTTATATATATATATTATTATTAGAAATTGAATAAGATAATGGTGAAGAATTGTTATCCACTATCGTTAATTTTAAGATTTTTGAAACAACTTGGTAAAGCCAAGATCCATATTAAGATAGATATTTGTGGAGTGTATAATTTAATACAAATCAAAGAGGGAGACAAATAAAAGAACACATTTTGGATAAGATATAGACATTTTGAATATAATGTCATATCCTTTGGATTAACAAATGTACTCACTATCTTTTAGTATTTAATGAATGACATCTTTTAAGAGCATCTAGACAAATTTGTAAAGATTTATCTTGATGATATCTTGATCTACTTGAAAAGTCTGAAAGAATATAAGGAGTATGTAAAGTTGATATTATAAAAGCTATGAGATGTAGGTCTATATGCCAATTGAGAGAAATATGTATTTCATCAACCAAAGATGGAACTTTTGAGATACATCATATCTATTGAAGGTTTAATGATGGATCCCAAGAAGGTAGAGGCGATTATGTAATGGGCCATTCTAAAGACTATAAGAGATATTATTATATAATAATATGAGTATTAGATGAAAAAAAAAAGAATAATTATATTATAGAAGAATTCAAATGAAAATAATTTAAAAATTTATCTTAAAAATATAAATAATAGATAAGAAAGTAATAAAAATTAAAAGATTCTAATGTTAATTTTTGATAGAAGAAGCTTCTACTTACTTTGTATAGCTATAAATAAGATAAAATAAAATAGATTAAAAAAATAAATAATATAAGCATCTTTAGAAAAGAATTGAAAATAGGTTTTAACAAACTTAAGTTCAAAATTTCAAGAATTGATACTTGAAGGGAATTAGTTGTAAACATAGATCAAAATCAAACCGTGTGGTATAAAACCACAAGCCTATGACAGATGGAAAGTTCTTTGGTAAATCAAAAAAAAGAATTTGAGAACAAACTTTAGAAGATTACTTTGAGTATTGGTTTTGACTGATTTTGACAAATATTGACTTTGTAAGAACTTTACAAAATCAGAGTTGATTTGGATGATTTTGGATTTTGTGAAATAAAAAAATAAAAAAAAAATTTACCATTTTATACATTTGATTATAGATATATTAATCAAATTTTTTGGATTTGCTATTGTAGTTGTATTGAGTGCATGCAATATTTTTGAGCTTGATCAAATAGTTTGATTGATGGTTATTGAAGTTCAAATAGGTCGGAATTTCAAAAATTTGGTTTTGAAGGTTAATAAGGATTTCTAAGATATTTAGCAATCTATCAATTTGATTGAGATGAGAATTATTTGTATAGATAGTAGACTTGATTTTTTATCTATTTTTGAATTTGAAAAGCAATTAACTGATGCAAAAAAGAAGATATTAGTACTAGGAGATTAGTATTAAAGTTGGAGAAGGAGGCCGGCTCATATTCAAATAGAGTTTTGGATTTATCTTCTACTTAGTAAGTTAAATCTTCTTCAAATTTGTTTTACATGTTGCTAATTTAATTGTTGAAAGGTTTAAAATTTTTAAATTAAAATCAATGATTCAATCATTAGCTATTAAGGTTTCAATTTGATATAAGATTTATTAAAATTTAATTAAGATTTGTTTAGAATTTGTTAGGATTTGATTAAAATTAATTAAGATTCATTTCGGATTTGTTATGATTTAATTAGGATTTATTAAGATTTATTTTGGATTTGACTAGGATTTCATTAGGATTTGTTTAGAATTTAAGATTTAGTTAGGATTTCATTAAAATTTAATTAGGATTTTATTAGAATTTATTTAAGATTTAGAATTTGATTAATCTTTGATTAGGATTTATTTAAGATTTAAGATTTTATTAGAATTTCATTAGGATTTATTTAAAATTTAAGATTTGGCTAAAATTTTATTAAGATTTATTTAAGATTTATTTAGGATTTAAGATTTGGTTAGGATTTCATTTGGATTTGTTTAAGATTTAGTATGTGGTTAGGATTTTATTAGGATTTATTTAGGGCTTAAAATTTGGCTAAAATTGACTAGAATTTGATTAGAATTTGATTAATATTTTATTATAATTTTTATTTTTAATATTTTAAAATAATTTTTATTTTAACATTTTTTTAAGATTTTTATATCAATGTTTCTTTAGAAATTCTTTATTATTTCTTTATAATTTTTTTAAAAGTTTTTTAGGATTTTTTTGTATTTTTTTTATAATTAATTAAAAATCTAATTAAACTTCTTTAATGCTTGAAGATACTTATTAATCTTTAGTTGATAATTATATATAATATTATTAGAGATGTTAAAACTTGTTGTTGTAATTTTTTTTTTAACTTCTATAGCCAAGTGTCTGGTGTATTTTCTAGTAAGACTTTATGTAATACAACAATGTACAATATTTTCTTGGATTTGCCAACTTCTATCAAATCTTTATCAAAAATTACTTTCAAATTGCCACCCCTCTTATTTTAGTGACATACAAAGACAAGTTAGAATAGAGGCCTCAAGTAGAGAAGGCATTCTAAGATATCAAGACAACATTTATCAGAGCTTCAATCTTGATGCATCCATAATTTACAAAGAGTTCTATATAGAAACTAATATTTCAGATTTTGCACTAGGGACTGTACTTTCACAAATGGGTATAGACAATAAATTCCATTCTATTACATTTTATTTTCAAAAAAATTCTACTACCAAAATTAATAATACAAACTTTGATAAGGAGCTTCTTGCTGTTGTGGATTTTTTTTAAGAATGGTATCATTTTTTTGTAGGAACAATATTATATATACAAATCATAAGAATACTTTATATCAACTCAATGTCATATTGTGGTTCGGCTTCCATATGAAAATATTGGTTATATATATTTAATGTATAATTTATTACATAACTAAATGACACTCATATTAGTGGATTTTTATTGATTACAAAATGTGGTTAAATTATTATTTTAAAAAAAATTATTTAAAAGGGCTATTATTGAAGTATATATAATTTTTTTTAATAGTAATTTTGGAATTGATTTTATATTAATAATAACTTTTTATAACTTTTTTAGTCACCTTTGTTAGACATTAGTGACCTTTAAGATCTTATTTATTTCTTTTATTTGATATTTAGGATATATATTATATAAATTTTATTTAAAAAATGATTAAAAAAGAATTTTTAATATAAAAAGGAATAGTTAGGTCATCCATGTAGATGAATGGATATATATGATAGAAGTTTCTATTCCTATTGGCCAAAAGTCATGCCTAATGGTCTTCAAGGAAGCTATCCAAGGCCTTATTAGAGATTATAATTTGTCTTTTGAAGGATTTTCAAACATCAAAGATTAGGATTAGCAAGTTTAGGTTTTTGGCTATGATTTTGGTACAAAATTTGTGTGATTTGGACTTTCTATAAAAAAATATAGATGCTTAAAATTAAAATATTGAAATTGTATCTATTATCACTCTTTTAAGTATAACTTGCACGTATAGAAAGCAATAGAGGATTGGCAACTGAGATTAAAAAGAATATTTTTTTGGCTATATTTTATCAAAATTTTATTATAATTCTATAATAGATATGTAGAGTTATAATAAAATTTTGATATGAAGATAGGATTTTGAAAGAGATTACGGATTTTTCTTGAAAGTTATTGACAATCTAACTTATCAATAATTGGTTAGTTGTGATTTTATATTAAAAAATAGGTATTAAAGATTTTTATATGCCATGAAAAGACTTTATGTACAAACATGCTTAAATATAAGAGGATTTTACCACTATAATTTTTTTTTAAATTATATTATTATATTATTTTTTTTATATATTAAAGACAAATCACTTATTAGAATCTTACTAATAAATTATAAGTAAATTTTGTACAGCTAGGTATCCAATGTATTTCTAGATTATAGATCATGTCACATGACATTGGATTCTTAATTGCCATCAAACTCAATGGAATATGTCATTATCTTGATTTATCTTTGTTACTACTTATTGATTTAAAAAGCAACAAAGATTGTTTGATGCTTTATCAAAGAGATCATATCTTATATCAAGAATAAGAAAGATAGTATTTAATCAATAATATGCAACTCTATTAAAACCAAAGCAATTTTGCCTTTGCGCTACTATTACATTAACACCTATTGATTCTAATTTTCTTGATGAGATGCATGCTACAATGACTAACAATACTTTAGTTCTTAATTTCAAGCATCACCTTAATAAAAATGTTAACAAGTTCAAGCTTAAGAAAGACCTTCTATATTTTTAAAAATATTTATATATCTCAAAAAAAATAACATGACTATATATTCTTCAATCTTTCTATGACTTTCTAACTATGGGTCACTTTGGATTTAATAAGACCGTGGAACTTATTTCCTAAAATTTTTAGTGGTCTCAAATATAGAAAGCTATAAAAGACTTTGTATTTTCTTATAATATCTATTCAAGGTCTAAGAATCTTTGATATCACCTTTATAGATTCTTATAGTCCTTACTTATTCCAAGACGATCATGGTTTTCTATCTTGATGGATTTCATCATGGATCTACTGCCATTCAATTTATTGGACAGTATCTTTGTGATGATCGATTGACTCACTGTCACAGACATAAGATTTACTCCAATAATTACCTAAATCAATAGAAGTAGGTAAAATAAGTTGATTTAATAATATTTGATAGAAAAGCTTCTTAGAAGCTTTATAGATGTGAAATCACCTTTTGTGGAAGAAGCTAGCCATGTATCACATATGTTGGTAGCTTACGGAATAAGCCAAGTATGTGGCGCACACGTAAAAAACTTGTCGTACAAGTTTGACACGTGTCTTGTAAATTAGACACGTGCAGGAGATCCTATAGAATATCGCCACATAGCTTTTAATTAGATAGTATTTATAGAAGCAAGAGTGAAGCCTTCTTCACTCTTGTCAACTCTTTTCTTGCTTTTAATCCAAATTCAAGAGTTTATAGTTTTCTTGTCTTGTGGTAATAGTCATTCTAGTTTCTTTTAATATACATTCTTCCTTACTTCTATTTTATTATTCTTCTTAATAGAAGTTTCATATATTTATTTGCTTTCATCGAGTTCTTGTCTTTGATAGATTGACAAGAATACACATACAATATCATAGCTTTGTCTTTTCTTGATTATGAGTGGATTATCCCTTTGTTTTGATAAGACATAAGCATATTAGAAGTTATGGAGTATCTACTTCTAAACTGATATTGTTTCTAAAAAAATTTCTTTTAAATATGTTATTCTGCATTTCTTGAAGTAAGAGTAGACACCTTCCTTTCTATTGTATTATCATGGCAAAGCTTATGGAAATGAAGAACTCAATGGCACAAATGCAAGAACAAATGAGAGAGCTAATACTTGCAATGCATCAACTCAGCTTACCACCACAAAGAGCAACAAGATTAGTAGGAAGTGAAGATATAGAGATGGTTGGAGCTACGTCAATATCTACACCAAATCATACTACATTTTTTATGATGGAACATCGTTCAAACATTAGAGAACTAAAAATTAGTTTATTTGAGAAGTTTGATGGCACAAGATCTAAGTTTTGAGGATTCGTCAATCAAGTCTAATTGGTAGTTGAACTTCAACCTCAGAGTTATCCTACGTAAGGATCTCAAATTAGGTTTATTAGAATCTTACTTTCAAATTTTGCTTTATCGTGGTTTTTATCTTTTTTTGAACAACATGATCTAATATTGGATAATTTGGAGATATTTTTAGTGGAATTCCGATCTATATATGGAGAACATAATACAATCCATGTTGCAACCAACAAGATTCGCATCCTACGACGAGACAATCAATCAGTGTCATTATACGCTTCACAATTTTGACAACTAGCAACTAATATTAAATGGGATGATGTTGCACTCATCAGCCAATTTCTCTATAGATTATAATATGAGGTAAAAAAATTAATGCTCAATTTATCTGATCCTCAAACATTGAATCAAGCAATTGATTTTGCTGTGAAGTGTGATAATCAATTTTTTGAATTTCGATCTGAGAGTTGTACAAGGGAGCCTCAACGTACATTTAAAAGTAGAAGACATGCAAATTGATGTGGTATATTTTAAACTTCTTATTGAACAAGAAAAGATTTGGCGTCGTCAAGGAGGATTATGTTTATATTCTAGAGATCCTAAGCACACTGCTCAACATTATCCAAAGAAATGATACAATTACAAAATGAGAAGTACGGCTATCAAAGAAGACAGCATGTTGAAAAACAAATTTGTCCAACTACAATAGAGATCCTTGTCATATGACGTGGCCTTCTATCTAGGAATACACTGGATATCTGGCTGTAGAGAGTTTATTTGAAATTTGATGGCAAAATCCAACAGGTAATTTGTCCTCAATAAGAAGAAAAAATAATACAACAATCTCACAAAAGAGGGTGTATATAAACCCTCTTGTATTCAAGCAAGTTTGTACAAAAAAGGTTCAAATTTCCACAAAAATCCTTCAAAACTTTATTCATCCCCAAGGACTTATTTTTTACTGAACTTTAGAGTCCAATAATTCTTGATCATACTATTCAATTTCTATAAAATTTAGTTCCAAGTATAGATAATCTTCTTAAATTTCACCACAAGAAAAAAATCAACCATAAATTTATTTTTGATCATTTGATATCTCAAAATCCCTAACAAGTGCTTAAAACCCTAAGTCAGAGACACTCGAGCACTATTTTCTTTATATCTCACAAATCCTAATGCCACAAAATTTTTATATATAGCCTTGTGATATAAACATATACACTTCTAAAAATTTTGAGCCAAAAATCTATGAAATTGTCTAAGATATAGCTCAAATTGTAACCACTATGTAAGCGGGTCACTTATTGCCCTTAAGTTTGTAAGCACTAACTTCAACTCCCAATATCTCCTTCACCTTAGCTTGGACTTTATCAAGCTATATATAAAAAATATAGCTGTAAAAGTGCTCTCTCCAATCCCAATTGCTGATCCTTGATTGCTTTCTGTATATGCGAGTTATATCCAAAAGAGTGACAGTAGGTCCAAAATTGACATCTTAACTTTGAGCGCCTAAAACTTCTTCATAAAAAGTGCAAATCACACAAAATTTGCACCTAAACCAGATCCAAAAATCTAAACCTTATGATCCTAGCCTCTGATGTTTGACTCCTCTCCAAAAACCTTAATCCCTAATAAACCCTCGGGCAGCCTCCTTGAAGCCTATTGGGCATGATTTTTGACCAATTAGAATAGAGATTTCTATCATCCACCTCTATTCATCCACATGGATGGCCAAGCTACCCTTTTTATACTAAAAACCGTTTTCTAATCCTTCTTCTTATAAGATTTACATACTTGGTGCTTTAAGCATCAAATAAAAGAAGTAAATAAGATCTTAAGGATCACCAATGTCTAACATAGGTGACTTAAGATATATACAAGTTACTATCAATATAAAATTAATTTCAAAAGTCACTACTAAAAATAAAATAAGGTCATATAAATCTTAATAATAATTCTTTTAATAGATCCTTTCTAAACTAGTAACCTAATCATATCTTATAACCAATAAAAATCCACTGATATGACTTTCATTTAGCTAAGTAATAAATTATACATTAAATATATATGTATAATTTTTTTACATAGTAGCTGAATCACAACATGACACCGTGCAGCTAGAACCTTGTACAATTCTTAATCAAGGTCTTATTCTCTCCTCAGAACCCTCTCCTTGTTTTATAATAGATATATATTTAGGACTAAAAAACTATAGAGCCTCTGCCTTATTAGGTTCAAGAGCCTCAGCATGCTTTTTAGATGAACAATTTGTTAAGAATCATAAAATACTTTTAATATAAAAAATTAAACCCGTACATGTAGAAGTCATAGATCATCATCCATTGTCTTTTGGAGATATCACTCATGAAATCCATCCTATAAAAGTAATAATAGATGGTCATAATAGCTACATCACCTTTAACATAATTAAATCTCCATCTAATCCAATTATTTTAGGTTTATCATGGCTAGAAAAATATAACCCTAAAATAGATTGGAACTCTTATAGACTTGATTTTTCTCAGAACATTATTAAACATCCTACACATTTGAAGCTTTGAAGACATCATTTGTTTCTGCACCAATCTTATATTGTGTTGACTTTTTTAAGGCATTTTTTATGAAAATAGACACATCAAACTTTGCCTTAGCTGCAATTTTGTCATAAATGGGAATAGATGACAAGCTTCATCTAATAGCTTTTCATTCAAAAAAATTCTCAACAGTCGAGATCAATTATGAGATCCACGACAAAGAACTTTTAGCAATTATGGATTCTTTTCAAGAATGGCATCATTATTTAGAAGGCGCTTCTAATCCAATTACCGTTGTCGTGGTAGAGAGAATTTACCTTAAAAAAGTGTTGGACTTTTAGCTGCCACTAATTACTCAATCAAGATCCAAGTATAATAAAACCCCCAAATTTATATAAAATATTTCTTCATAGGGCTATTACACTCAATACATAAGTCTTATTTCATCAAACCACTCAAAACATAACAAATGCTCTAAAACCTTCATTCCTCCATAGGAAGGGAATTTTTCCAAACTTCAATAACTTTTAATCCAACCATCTAAATCCACTCCAAAATTATATAAAGTACTAATGTATTTTTCACAACTACCACTACAAATTTCAACCATTGATTCATTACCAATCTTTAGGCATCGTCAAAGCCTTAGCAGTAGCTTCAAACCCTTGTTTACAAACACCTATGTACTAAATTCTTCATATCTTACAATCTAAAAGTCCAAATGCTATGAAACTTTGATGTATAGCTTTTTAGCATAATAATACATCTTTTTAGAAAGTTTGAAATAAAAATTCGTCCAAAAAATTCAAGATATGGCAAATCCCATCACTATCAACAAAATGGCCTACTTATTGCCTTGGAATTTGATCTGCTGTCTTTGACTCCCAATATCTCCTTCTTCAAAACTCCAAATATAATAATTCTTCCATATCAAGTGTAAAGCTTAAAATCACATCTGTAGTTGCACCTCTCAATTTCTAAAAGCTTTCATACAACTCCTTCAATCTTCAAAAGAATGACAATAGGTACGATTTGTATACCTTAACTTCAAGCGCCTACTCCTCTCATTAAAATTCCAAATCTTTCAATATTTATACAAAAATTGTAGCCCAAAAAATAAGTTTTTTAATCCTAGTCTCTAATTTTCTAATGGCCTCCTTGAAGTTGCCAAAACCCTTGTTCTTGTTGTACGCAGCCTCCTCAAAGTCCATTGGGCATAGTATTTGACCAAAAGGGATGAAGTTTCCTATTCCTTGCCTTCATCTAACTATGCCTCGATTTCATCCCTCCTAATTAGCCTCCTACTAGCTTAAATTTTTATCCTTAGGCTTCCACCTTCTCTCAAGGCTTCATACTAAATATTTAAATCTTTATAATTTAAATCCCATAACCAAACTAAGTAAAAATCTAAAATAATTTTTCTTATATCAATCCCCTTTAATTTATTTTACTAACCATTCTAACACATATCTAAACCTACAAATATATTATGTATTTTGAGTGGATTTTACATATTATAAGTAATTACAATACAACACTGTATATATGGATCACAAGAACCTCAAGTATTTCATATTGGCACGCGTGTTGAATCGTCGTCAAGCTCATTGGAATATGTCTTTGTCAAGATTCGAGTTCATTATCACTTATCAGCTAAGAAAATAACAAGGTTTGTCCAATGCTCTCTCTAGACGTTCTTATTTTGTACCAAAAGAAGGAGATGCAGCTCTTAAGTAATAAAGAACGGCCCTCTTAAACCGGATCAATTTCATCTTTGAGCCATGAAATTAACATTGATTGTTGATTCAACTTTTTTCAAGCAAATTCAGTCAAGTATGTCCTCAGACCCTCTTGTTTATGATATCAAGAATAATTCTTTCAAGACTCATGATTCTTCTAAATTCGAGTTCAAGGGTAATCTACTATATTTCAAAGGACGCCTATATATTCGAGAAGAAGAAGCACGTTTACGTGTTCTTTAAGCATGTCATGATTTTCTAGCGACAAGACATTTTGGATACAATAAGACTTTGGAACTTATATCAAGAGATTTTTGGTGGCTTCAAATGTGGAAGGCAATCAAAGACTTTGTACAATTATGTGATATCTGCTCAAGATCAAAGACTCCTTGTCATAGACCTTTTGGATTTCTTCAGCCATTACCTAATTCAAACAACCATGGTCTTCTGCTTCTATGGACTTCATCACAAATCTTCCAAGCTCAAGATCTTATAATTCTATATTTGTGATAGTAGATCGATTCACCGAGATGGTACATTTTGTGCCATGCACAAAATCTATTATAGATAAAGAAACAACTAAGCTTTTCATTAATAATATCTATCGCTATCATGGATTATCTAAAGATATTATATTAGATATGAGAATTCAATTTGTATCAAGATTTTAGAGAATCCTTTTCAAGATCTTAAAAGTGGATATAAAATTATCTTCAGCTTTTCATTCTCAAACTGACAAACAAACAGAGCGTGTGAACTAAGTCTTGGAGCAGTACTTAAGATATACCATCAATTATCAACAAGATGATTGGACAGCTGTTCTGCCATTAGCTTATAATAATACGATACATTCTTCTATGCAACAAACACCTTTCTTTACCAATTATGGTTATCACCCACGAGTTGATGCTTTTGACTTTTCAAAAGTTGATAATCCAGCGACAAAAGATTTGGAAAATTATTTCTCAAAGCTACATACAATAATGAAGGTGCAATTAAAAGAAGCTCAAGAACAACAAAAAATAAATGCAGATGCGTATCGCAAGGAACAACCACAATTTAACGTGGGAGACAAGGTATGGTTATTTTGTCACAATATCAAGACTATTCATTCTTGTGATAAATAGGACTATCCTAGGCTTGGATCTTTTTTTATTTCTGAACAAATCAATCTAGCTGCATATCGATTATACCTACCGAAGTCCATGAAGATCCATCATATATTTCACGTATCACTACTCAAGTCATACAAGACAATGGATATACAAAGAAGAAGACAAATGCCATCGCCTCTTATAGAAGTGGACAACAATAAAGAATTTGATGTTGAAGAGATTTTAGATTCAAGGCGGTGCTGAAATCGACTAGAATAGCTCGTACATTGGCGTGGATACAATATTAGTGAACATACATGGAAGCCATCCAAGAATCTAGCAAATGCATCTATAAAAATCAATATATTTTATTGATAACATCCATAAAAACTAAGATAAAAAAAATCAAGAAAATCTTTGCTATAAAGCAAAGCAGGTTCTATAGAGATTTCATCCTACCTTGTATCATTGTTTGCTATTTTCTTAGATTTATTTGTGCTAAAGAGATGGAGGATCAACAACTAACAAATTCAGCTCAAGAGCCATCATTTGCTGATTTATTGGATAAGACATTATGACTATCACAACCTTTACGATGGAATAGAGATGAAGATCCTCAAGAACAACATGTCCTTCCTTGGATTGATGGCGAAATACAACGTGTTTGATATCACAACCTTGGAAGAGACTCTCGATGTTTGGTGATACTTTTAGAGGTATGAACTACTCTTGATGGTGTTCCTAATGTTTTCTTTGAAAAGAGTTATGAAGGCCTCAACAATGATCAAATAACAGGGTGGTCTTCTTACCCGAGTATAGGATATTATCGATGGTTGAAAGGACCTATCAACTACCTTCAAAGGGAATAAAGATTAGAGTATGTGGCAAGTACAATCCGATATATCCTGGACTTCCTCAACATGTAATCACTGCTCCTCGTGGAACTCGTCCCTAGAAAGGGGGATAATGTCACGGACATAAGATTTACTCCAATAATTATCTAAACCAATAGAAGTAGGTAAAATAAGTTGATTTGATAATATCTGATAGACAAGCTTCCTAGAAGCTTCATAGATGCAAAATCACCTTTATACATGTCTATAGGTGATTGATAGGTTAAAAACTTAGTCAACAAGCTAGCCACATGGAGCACATATTGGTAGCTTGCGGAACAAGCCAAGTACATGGCACACATGTGGAAAACTTGTCATGCAAGTTTGACATGTGTCTTGCAAATTAGACACGTATAGGAGGTCCTATAGAATATCGCCACATAGCTCTTAATTAGATAATATTTATAGAGGCAAGAGTGAAGCCTTCTTTACTCTTGTCAACTCATTTCTTGCCTCTAGTCTAGATTCAAGAGTCTATAGTTTTCTTGTCTTGTGGCAATAGCCATTCTAGTTTCTTTTAATATACATACTTCCTTGCTTCTATTTTGTTATTCTTCTTAATAGAAGTTTTATATGTTTATTTGCTTTCATTAAGTTCTTGTCCTTGACACTCACAAAGATTGTTTATTTTATCCTATGTAAAAAGATTACTTTTAGTGAAGAAATGATATCAATATATATTGTCAAGAAATTTTAGTGAAAAAAAGGCTCTTTTTTGACAATATATATTGATATCATGGCCTATTTGATGATATTATATCCAATTAAGGATTCCAATTCATATCTAAGTTTTAAAAATTCCTTTATAAAATATTGAACGTAGAAATTAAAATTTTTTTAACTTTCCATTTTGAAATTGACGTCCAAATAAAATAAGTTAACTAAATTTTAAAGTAGTATTTTTGATGCAACATCAACTATCAACAAGATGATTAGATCTTGTATCTACTATTAGCAAAATTTATATATTATAATACTTTTTATACTTTATTTCAATAAACACTATTTTATTCCAACTATGGATATCATCCAAAGCTTATTCTATATAATACACCAAAGAACAACAATCCTACAACTAAAAGGTTTATAAAGCATTTATCATAACATCAAATAATCTTATAGCTTTAATTGCAAGCCACTTAAGATGCTTATAAGACATCTATAAATAAATTCAAAAATCAACTGCATACTTTTCATATTGGAGATAAAGTATGGCTTCTTCAATAGAACATCAAGACAAAATGGCCATGCAATATGTTGGACTATCGGAGGTTAAGACCATTTTCTATTTAAAAGTAAATTAATTCAATGGCATATCACTTGAAACTACCATCTTCTATAAAGATATGTCTAGTTTTTCATGTTTTTCTTTTGGAGCCTTATAGAAAGTTACATATTTCAAAAAATATATAATAATTGCCACTTAATATTGAAATAAAAAATCATGAAGAATACAAAATCAAAAAGATATTTGATTCATGATAAAGATGGGATAAATTAGAATATCTTATTCATTGACACAACTATAATATCAATGAGCACACATAGGAATTGGTTGAAAATCTTATCAATACACTTCAAAAGATATAGAAATTTCATCAGTTCTATTCCTACAAACCTAAATGTGTTTGATGACAACTTCTTAGTAAAGATTGGATTTGAGGAATATCTATAAGAGGAGAAGAGTCAAATTAAAATCTTTATCAATATGTAATCATCTATTTCAAGATAGAATAGGATTGTAGAAGTAAATCAGTCACCATACCAAACCTTCAAGTGTTGAGAGGTTTAGTAGAATAAGATTTAAAAGATTCACTTACTATACAAGCTTCAAATGAACCAATGCAATTTTCACAGCCTTCTATTAAATAAAGTAAGGACAATATATTTTAGCGCCAAATGTGATTATAATTGGAGTCTTTAGAAGCAACACCCAACCATGCAAATCTTGATTTTAATGCTCAAGCTTTAGTGTTATTGCTTGAGCTTGGAAAGATGAATCCTCTTAAGCTTGAGATCTTATTTAGAGGATGTTTTAAAGGTTATAATGAAGATCAGATCTTTAGATGGGATGTTTCAACAACAAAAGTATTAGCTCAAGGCCATATGTGATTTTTTCAAGGGCTAGTAGAACTTACTACCTAAGAACAAAAAATAAAATACATAGCTTCATTGATGTAATATATTCTTGACTTTTTACATATGTAGGAAGATTTTTGAAGGTATGAGTTCCTCCTAGAACTTGTCGCTAAAGAAAGAGGTGATATTAGGAATATACACTTCAAAAGTTTATAGAACCTTCTAAAATATTCTAGAGGTTTTTTAATTAATGGAAGTCGCTTAAGAAGCTTTCTAATTAGTGGAAGGAACTCAAGAAGCTTCTAAATTGATAGAAAGAGCTTGAGAAGCTTCCAAATTAGTAGAAGTTGCTCAAGAAGCTTCTTAGTTTGATGGAGGGTACTCAAGAAGCTTCCTAGACAAGGATATATATTAGAGTCGAGGTTGAAGAGTTCTTTAATCTCAATAATACATCTCTTGGAATTCTAACTCAACTTTCTTGATATTGTTTGTATATTCATCTAGATGATTCAAGTCCTTGTCAATTTTTTCTTAAAGCCTCTTTCTAATTTAAATCTCTTGTATTATATTCTCATGTCTTTGATAAAGGATTTTTCTACTACATCCTTAAATCCTAGCCGGATAAAATTATCTATTAAATAAAGAATAGTAAAATGGATGAAATTTATTAATATAAAATAGATTAATAAAATATAAACTAATTTATTGTAACATTAATCTGATGTGGTTTGATACTCGATGCCATGTACCATAACAAAACCATTTTAGAATGTTACCACATTATTTTATTATTTAAAGAATTCTATTTGTTAAATTAAAATTATTCAATAATTAATAAATTTCAATAATTATCAAATTATAATAATTTATTCAACACTTATATCTCCTTAATGATTGGATATTATCAATTGATATAAGCTTTATAATTATGATGTATGTTTTATTCAGGTTGAATGAATCAAACAATGATACTTAATTTAAGCAAAAACTAATATTCTATGATATTAAAATTTTGAAGAAACTTCAATTATCATGATTATTTAGCAAATTTAATTGGTTCTTTTTGCATGTTATAATTTATTTTTATAAAAAATAATTATATATATATATATATATATATATATATATATATATTAATGTTGAATTCTTAAAACTTAATTACATTCAATCAAAACATCTAATATTCATACTAAATATATATCAATTTCAATCTCTGCTGAAGTATACTTACAACCACAAGGTTAATTTAGGATCTATTAAATGGCAAAGGAGGATGGCATCCACTAGTTTATTGACATCCATCAATTTCTTTTTTATTTTATTTTATTACATTTAACTATAAAAATAAATAAAATTTAATTTTATCAAATATAATTTCATATTCTTATGTAAATTAAAAATATTCTGAATATAAAATCATAGAAATAATTGACGTATTATCAAATTCTTTAAAAATGTATTAAATTTTTATTAAGTAAATATTCTAAAATGTGTAAGTTGTATTCTCAAAATATTATAAAACTTATAAGAGAAATTTTTTTTGGCAAACATTGTAGAAATAAAAAATTATTCAACTTCTTATTCAAAAAATAAGAAACACATATATTTTAATTTGTATGCAGTAAAAGTTTTGGGCCTAAATTGAGCACATCAAAAAATGATATAAAATCAACAAGAGCCTAATATTATTGTTTCCAATATTTGTTTTTGAAAAACATTAGGCAATCTTAGTTTCAATTTTAAAAAACAAATATATAAAAGATTCATTCATACTTGATTAAGAAGATAGATAGACATACATTTTTTCAAAGAAATACAAACTTTGTGTTTTATTTAAGTTTTGATATTTGAGTTGGAAATTCCTTTTTTACCAATATTTACCAATTTTTAAAGATTTTTTCTAGGAATTTTCACAAAATGTCCAAACTCTTAACTGTTGTTTCTAAACGTGATGCACTGAGGTTTATCATACAATATTCATTACATTTCTTTTAAGATTTTCCATCATATATTTGTATGTATATCCACACACGTGTATATACATAAACATATGGGTTGGCAATACACCAAAAATAATTTTGCGGAGAAATTGATATATGTGTATATGATTATTATTATTGTTATTATTAATGTTTTCAATTTGGTGTTTTTGAGACATTAACATGTAATAAAATAACCCATTATATTTTACATTTTGATGCACTCATTAAAAAAATCATCATAAACCATCAAGCTCATAAATTACAATAAAATATTAAATTATTAAGGAAATACAAATTTTTCAAAATTATTGTAATTAATGTGTAGAAACTCAATATTTGCACTACAATTGTATTTATTTATTTTTTAGTGTACGTTTTCTTAATTTTGCAACATTCATATTTATCCAGACACATAAATCACAAGGAAAAACTACGATAATGATTCTTATCCAATTACAATCACAGTTTACTCTTTCGACCACAAAACATTGGACGACATTCATCCATGATTAAGATTAGCAAAATGGAGTAATGAAATGCCCACTGATGGAGAAGATGAATGATTCATTGACTAATTTCATCCAAAGGGGTTCCGGTGAGATTGTTACGTTAGCCTAGGATTTAGGGCTTTGCGGAACAAATGAGGATGACATTGCTGCTTGTCATATTGCAACGCAGAATTGGTGGTTTAGGACACGATTTGTTGTGAACTCCTACGTTATTCTCAGCTTCGGAGACTGCTGCAATCTCGTCTAGTATCGAGTAGAGAAGAGAATTTTGTTTCAATTTCATATTGGTGGAAATATCGACGGTTTGAACGGACAGTAACAATGGTGCGTGGTGTTGGAATTGTGGTGCTGTTGTGGTGTGTTGTAATTTGTTCTTCAGACTCGATAGTTTTTTAGATGGAATGATTTCGGATCGTTTTTTTTCACGCCGACGTTCAGTACTACGTTGCTCGATTCTAGGTCTGATTGTTTGGACACGGTGAAGTCCCCGAAGTGGATACTTCTGGGTTGTTGGAAGATTGCTCTTGTGCAGTTTATATCTACTTGTCAGTTGTGGAATATTAGTCACATATATTCATGCTTACAATGCCATGAAATTGTAGTAATCTTACTGTTCATTAATTCTTGGTGTGTGCGTATGTGTTTGTTTGGCGATCAGGTGAAGAAGAAAACAGCACGGCAAAAGGTTCGCGAGAAGAATTCAAAGAAGGAAACGGTAATGTGTGTCTGCCTCCTGCAATTTTACGTCTCTATTCACCTTCGTTCCTAAAGAGTGCCTGTTCGCACAGTGGAGTTTTCGGGTGACGGAGCTGGTCACAATCTTTACTAAATTAGTTGTATTTGATACGATTGCAGAGAAATGAAGATCCCATGGTTCAAGATGCAGCGAGGTAGTTCACATGTCAGCCATCAAACTATGTGCACCTTAAGCTTCATCTTCCTCTATTGTTATCGGAGATTCTGGTGCAGTTGAAATAATGATGCCATTGAAATAACTACAGTGAGCATGGCATGTGTTATCAAAAGTCTTTAGACACAACTCTGAATAACCACATTGTTCCTGTGGTTGTTGATTCAGAACGTCTCGTAATCCCGTTTTGTGCAACTGTGATACAGCTCATCTAACTTACAAACTGGTTTTGTTTCAGTCGTATCTTTTTTGGTTGTTTCCATTTAATTTTCAATAAATAAAAAAAGAATAAATACACGTCTTTTGTATCTATTTTTGCTTGTGCAGTGAGTGGGATAGTGAAGCTGGAGGAATCTCGGCGTCTGAGCGAGCTAGTGTGAAGAGGAAGATGGCCAAACAGATCCGATTCTTGAATAGTATGTGTCTCGCCATAAGCAGTCTTCTTTGTTCATCATTTGTCTTTATGTCTTACTATCGAACTGAATTATTTTAGCTTGCTTTTACTTCCGCCTTTTTCTGAACTGTGCTCTTTTCAGAATTGGAGGAGACGCAACGGGTTTTGTCTGCTAAGAAAAAAATTTCTAAGGTAGTTTTCCGTGATGCTACTCGTTCAACTAAATGTGAATTTGCTTCTGTTGTATGCTCTGCTTTTTGAATCCCGCGTATCTCTCCGCGATAACAGCAGCTTGACGTACATGCTAAGATACCTAACCTTACTGGCTCTAAGAATTGAGCCCTTGTCCACATTGAAGTACCTGTGAACATAATTTTTCTTTTGTGTGATCGTTTGTGTGTTCCCTGACTTGTCGTTATGATAACCTTGTCAATTGTAGAAAAAACGGAAATCACAGAAAACTGGAAGGGCGTTGAACGATCTTTCTTCACTCTCAGAGTTTTTGCCTTCTATCACCGCCTCAACTACTACCAGTACATCAAAGGTCCTTCGAAGCAAAGCAAAGCAAACCATTGTGTAAGTCTCTTTCATTCGAACAATTGATTAAATTTGTATTTCTCTGCAGAAAGGTGAATATCAAGGTATATATTCAACGTGCATTGGAATATTACCAGGGTCGGATTATGATGTGATTTTTAATCCCACAATCTAACTGTAAGAGAGGCATCTGTCTCAAACTCGGACGGAGTGAAGAGTTATTAGTGAAATTGGAGACTGCGTTATGTTCAACCTGGTGCCACCATAGTGTGTGTAGTTGCAAGTGTCCTTCTCTACCTCTGGAAAATTTTGTGCAGGATATATTTAAGTTTTATGGATTTTCTAAGGATATATTATAACTATGTTTGTTAAACTTATGTTCTGTCTTGGTGTATTGTAGAACGAAGGAGACAAAGCAGCTTGCTGCTGTTCTTTCGCACCCACAATTTAAAGCAAACCCGTTTGCCGCCATCCAACAGCACCTCACCACCACACTTCCTCCGCCACTTCCAATGCCCAATGTAAAGGTTACGGCAAAAGCTGGTTCTAAGCAAAAGATGTAACAAGTGTTTTCTACATCGTGTACAATTTACATTTTAATTACCGTGACTAATTTCCACCCCTGGGCTTTTTCTGTTGTTGTCCCCAGTGGCGAGATTTTCGAAAATTGAAAAAACTACAGTGAAGACATGAGTTTTAGCATTTCTTAGAACGTACTTTTCTCTGGGGGAATTCAATGTTGGCAGAGTCGTCGTGTCATCTGATTCTTTTGCAGATAGCCAGCTTTCGTTATTCATCTACTATCAGATCTTAGTTTATGAGCAAGACTTATCAGTTGAGCTTAGAGTGGAGTTCTGACAAATGCCTCTTCTTTGTACTCCATCTTTAGCCTAAATGAAATTTACCTAGCAGTTTGCGTTGGCTTGAGTACGCGTGGTTGCAATGAAGTTGATCGTAGCTAGATATGGTTTTCAATTTTTATGCTTTTTAGCTTTTGTGGGCATTTCTGAAGAGTTAGTTGCTGGCTTTTTCTACTCTTGATCTTCGACAAGCCAGACAATCTGTAATGGTCATCTAGGAAAAATGTGAAAGTGTCCATTGTTACAATATTTTGTGACAGGTCATCTTTCCAGGAAATTAACATGACAGTTTCCGAAAGTCACTAATGTGACTGATTCCATTTGAGACCAATGTTAAAGCCGCTCTTTTATCGATCCCTGTATCATGTACTTGTGTTTGTGATCCGTAGCAAGAGAATTAGCATTGCACACTCGGAGTATTCCAATCTGACTCAGAAAGTTCTCTAGCTGATTCCTGTTTGCAGTCCTCGATTTCATGGTGTCGACCCCGAATTTTCGTCCGTCTTGGTCAAGGAGTTCGTTTCGGCGTCGGATTTCGTTTTGTCACAATGGCGGACACGCACTTTTGGGGCTGTGTAGCACACGGCTGGAAGCGATGACCATTGTGGTGTGATTCACTCCGCATCATCAGAGATGGATTCTGAAAGTTGCTTTTGCACCCTGGATTGATTACATTCCGAAGGAAACAACAGGATTCAGCTTCACTGCAGATACTGAAGCGTTACTTCAACTGAAACAATCAGATAAATCACGGACATCGCAAGGAAGAACCTGTGACAGTTGAATACCCCTAGCGCGACGGATTGTCGATACAACAGCAGTGGTAGCAATTGCCTAGATCTTTCTCTACCGTCAGGCCGGTTCGACAAGACTCCCACCAATTCGCTTCCACCAATTCGCTTGCGCCGACTTGAGAAAAGCCGGCCTTGCAGACATGACCCAGGCCAGTTTGGGCGTGGAACACCAGAACTGAGATCACATTTTCCGAACATTTTTCAACGGTCGTTTCATGGATCCTTCTAAAACTCTATGCTCAGGTGGGATCGCAGGGGGCGGTGGGGTTTGGATCTGGTCTAGACAGTCAGCTTCCTTTTGCGACGAGTCAATCCGTTGCATGAATGGGCGATGAATTCAGCTCCGGTCGTAACCTTGCCCCTACTCTTGAACGCCCGCCACCCCGATGATGGGACCCAGAGTGGCCTAGTGAGCTACCGTGCAAAATTTGCTTTGGTTGCATTCCCGAGGAAAAGACTAAGAAAACGAAGTGTGGTTGATGGTTTCAGGTGCTATGAGGCGCCCGCTCCGATGCCGTTGCCACTCCCCGGATAAGTCGGGCCCCTGCGGATTGACCATCACGTAAGTCGCGAATGGTTGTAGATGAAGGCGGATGGGGACAAATTTGCCCCTAGTTTTTATTTTTGCGTGCGTGTTCATTTTATGATCAAATCATGCTAGAAATTAAATTTTAGCTCGGAAGATGGAAATTTTTACCATGAAGAGAAAGATCTACTGGCCTTGCGATGTCCCTGACCTGCTTACGACGGTAGTTGCGAGCTTTGGAGCCAGTTCGCCTCTGCCGGACAGGAGAGCAATGCACGCTTGGAAGACTTTTCCTCGTAATTTTCACAAGTAACTGACACTGTTCAGCAGGTAGGCGTTGTTGACAAGTCCGCAGAGATTCCGTATTGGATGCCATGATACGTGAGGTTAGGTTACTCGATCGGATTGCATTTGCTACGTTGGGTTACTTAAGTACCGACAGGTGACGAGGAGGAGCCACAAAAACAAATAGGGCTTGAGGAGAATAGGAGAGTAGTAGTATTTTCGGGAATGCTTACTCTCGAGTAGCACCGTGTGTAGGAAGAGCGCAGTTGCACGAGCACCGAATTGAGCCTCTTTAGATAGATTGTCCAACAAGCAAAACTTTGCACCGGTCGATCCATCGTTTTTGGTGATGATGCCTTGCTTCTAGCTGCATATAGCTCTTATCTGCTACCTATTGTACCGAAAATTCCACGAATTTTGTAGGAATTTCTGTCCTCACTCACGTTTCCTTGGTGCTCTTTCAGTACGGACATCCACAAAATGGCTGTTACTGACTATTCCGGCATTAGTGTTAATGTTTTAGATGATTTCTCATGGGACCTTGAGGACGAAATGTTTAGGAACCCATCTCTGGCATGGAAGAACACAGACCGCTGCTTGTTCGTAGAGAAGGAGGCCTCACAGCCAGGGATCGATTATTTTGTCGCAGTAGGGACACCATCAGATTCCGACGTTGATGGAGTTAAGAAGATGGAGTGCTGGATTGGAGATGACAATCAGCCAAAAATTCGGAAGAAGAGATGCCGTGAGTTCCATGCCCCACCCAGCCATTATAGAGAGCGGCAAAGAGGGAAAAATTGGAAGGAGACGGAAGAAAATATCCTTGTTGAGTCGAGAGGTAAGGGGATGGACTGGAAATCTATCTCTGAATGCTTGAAGAACAGCGGTTTCACAAGGAATGAGAAACACTGTACTGATAAGTGGTACGCACTCAGGAAACATTACTTAGATATACATGATTGGATAGCTCATCATCCTGAAAGCTATTACTGGAATCTAAGTGATAGTGACAGGATTCGCACTGTGCCGCACTCCTTTTGCCAGAAGTGGTACGAAATCTTTGATGCAGCGGAGAAGCGGGAGGGACGGAAGAATCGGGCTTCTCTGCATCAACGTCGAAGACAAGATAATGACGAATATTTAGCAATAGTACCACCTTCGAGTCTCTTTGAAGCAAATCTCGTCGGGGTGCCTTCGAATTCCACATCGAGAATTGACTCAGTGTTTGCGTCAAGGCCTCAAGAATTTTCACAACGATATGTTGGAGACTCTAATTTTCTTGGAGATGCGTCGCACGAGAACGAACGTCCTGAAACTGGAGAGTTTTTGCTCAATCAAGACGCGTCCGCGGACTGGACTTTATCTAGAGCAGAAATTCGGATGCTCGTTAAAGAAATTCGTGGTCTTAATTATTCACTGCAGAACAAATTCGCCAAGGAGGAGGAGGAGAGGTCACGCAACTTCCGTATAAAAGAGCAGAAATTGCAACTGAAGCAAGAGAGATTCAATTACAAACGCCAGCGAGATGAAGAGGCTCGGCGGGCAAAAGCCGGGGCAATTTGATAGGTTCAATAGTGTATAACTGAATGTTGCAGCGAGGTATCTCGTAACTGACTTGGACCTTTTTTTAGATTTCTAGGCTCTCTTAGAAGCATCGGTTGCAACTCATGTAGATAGATATCCGACTTAGTGCCTGATTGATCCGACTTAGTTGCATCTGAGAGCTCACGCCGAGAGTTTTTGAGTGTTCTGTATGGACACAAATTGGCCGCTCTTAGTTCAAATGTGATCTAGATGTTCATACATAAGCGTAGCCTACACTGTGGAATTAGATTCCGCTCTACTTACATTTCCCTTCTGAGAGAAGAGTAATCTTCAAATGCTCTGCTCACAATTAACACACGTCATGTGTCTATCCTCTTCGATGTCCACATATTAATCTGACGATTCTCAATTCATCTTGCTTGCTGTCTGTATTTCACTGTAGCTTGAATTGGGGGCAATGAGTATTCGACCTTGTTGATTATCATACATTACGTGCATTGTTTGATCAGTTCGGTGATGGTGTCCTATTGGAAGCGTGGTAATAGAGCCTTCTACTTCTCAGAAGCAAATTCTATGCAACGGTGGTTCTTACCGACTTGCTCCTCACAACTAGCTTTGTAGCTCATAACTTCAAGCACAACAAACAGACTTATGCCAATGTCCTGTGGTTATTGCCATCTCTGTTTCTCCATTTTAGTCCAATATCAGTTTCGCACACCTGACGAGTTCTATGGTGAGCTTGACACGACCACAATCTCGGTGTATGTCGAGATCATCTTGTCATGTTTGTGTTCAATCCTTGCCACATGCAGCGCAAAGGCAGATTCGCGACGCCGAAGATCAATATCGTACTTAGAAGTGTCTCAGCGATGTCGTATTAAATTGATATTAAATGGCCACATTTTGAGGGTGAAAATGCTAATCGAATTCTGTTGTGGTGATGCTAACCCAGAGTTGGCAGCTGTTGGATAAGATCTTTGCTGCATGCACTTGGAAAGCGAAGGATCATCCTAGTGCTTCAGAATTGTATCGGTCAAGCCTCGACGTACCAAAAAAATTCTTTCAATCTTATATAAAAGATGCAGTTTCTGCTCTTTTCCTTCATATTCCGTGGCAATATCACCAGACTTACAACTCCCCATGCCGCGCTTTTTTATAGGTGGGCTTCCATAATGGTGGCATGAAATCTCGATAAGCTCTAGAATAGGTTGACTCTAATTTCGGCGTCTAATTGTACTTCCTTGTTCATGGATATTTTGTCCATGTGTACGTTGAATGGAATTCAAAGATTTTCTTGTTAGTTTTGAAAGTCGCAATCACTGAAGAACATGGATCCACAAATCCTTGTTGAAACTATTGAAATCATTGGAGAGGGGTGCTTGCAACTCAAATTAATTTCCATTACTTGCAATCGTCGATGGATTATGTTAAAGTGAGTGAAAGACTGCTAAAACATGAAACCTAACAACTTAAACACTCGACAGTTATCTGCTATGAAGAAAAACCAGGTAAAACAATTCAGGACAGAAAACTTTCTGTGAGAATCCAATCAGGACATTCAATGAGGCAACGAAGCTGCAAAGTTTAATTGTTTAATCTTACCATATGCCACAGGAGCATTTTTATATTCGAGCCAGCAAAGATGTGAACAACAGAAACATTCATTCACCCACACAACTATTTGTAACTGGCTTCACAGAAGAATCCGTTATAATCAAATGCTACGGAGGACATTTCTAACCCTGAGGTATACTAATGCTATCGTAATTCTACGCTAAGTAAACTTGATTCTTTAAATGACAGGCAGGTCGTGATGTGGTTCAAAGCTGGTGGCAGATCGAACTTCGCGAGAATCCCCTCCGCATCTAGAACTTGATCACCCTCCTCTCTACTGTTGATCATTTTCAGAAAGAATTGGTGCCTGCAAATGATAGATACAAACCTCGAGCTTCTCAGACAAGATACCAGCCACCATGTATCTTAGATAATTCCAATATAAGAATAGAAGAAAGGTGGATAAGGATCAAAACGTCATAAAAATAAATAAATAAATAAATAAATAAATAAATAAATAAATAGACAAGCTTGGAAAACCAACGAAAAGTTGAACTTAACCGAAAGTGAGCAGAAGAAATCATACCACCGCAAGTCGGCGGTCAAGTCGGGTGAAATGCAGTTGCTAGCATGTTCTGCTTCACGCTTCACTGCTTAAACTTATCCTTTGTAACCTCCCTTCTGTTAGAACATGCGGGGACAACATTGATGTTATCATTGAGAAACAACCACCAAAAACGTCCTGAAAAGAAGTGGGGATTTTTAAAGTCGGCATCAATTTTCAAACAATCCTGATACGATCGGTCAACGCGGCTCATGTTAGGACAATCACAGCGGTTGCATGCTATCAAATACTATACAAGGATGAAACCAGAGGGACACTTTCGCATGAGTTCGAAGTCGAGAAGTCAACTAATCCTGCTGTAGAGCATCTACGGCCTGACCGGATGTCGGGACATACTCAACCAGCACTTCCATAGAAGAACCCACATCGACAATTGCAGGAGTTCGAATAAACACTGAGCGGTGAGTCTCTGCACCTCCTTTGTGTGAGGCTAGAGCTAGTACTGGGAGCTCCACTTCGAAGCTGTTCAATTTCTCAATAACATGTTCATGTTTTTAATTTGAAGAAAATGTAACGCTCACTGTGACCATGCACTGGAATATCAAATGCCAAGACGAAAGAGATGCCAGTCCTAAGACCATGACTCCAACCACACACAAGTAAACTTCCAAGAACAAATTGAAGCATGAAACCTAAAGAAAATGATTTGTATTTAATGTCCTATAATTAAGACTCGTAGAGAGTAACCAGGATTGATTGTCCGAGAAGGAGTACCTGGATATCAAAAAAATTGCGGTGAAAGGAGCATTGAAGCTTGTGCTTCTCAGCAAGCTTGGTCATGGTGGTGCTCTCGCCGCCGAGGATAATCAGATCTGGCAACCCTGCTAATTGCTCCGGTTTATGTACCGCCACGGCATCCACGCTACTCTCCCCGAAATCCGATCCTCCAACCCACGTAGCCCAAATGCACATTTACCAGTAGCTCCCCGACTGATCAAGACCGAATCCGCTGGTCAAAACCGAAACTCCGTATTGCAAACCTTCAAAGAACCGCATAAGCAAATTTTGCAATAAAACATTACATAATTCACGAGGTCCTTACATAACCCGACTTCCGATCGCCGGAACTACCTACAGACTACCATAAGAACAAAATTGTACGCGACAGTGGCTAATGATGGTTGGGACCCACAAAAAACAAAGGGCACAAACGGGAAGAATAATCACATGCGACGTGCTCTTTGTGCTCTTTGAAGCAGCCCTGAAGGATCGAACCTCCCACCGCCATAGCTGCCAAAACGTTACTCCGCAGCAAGCAAAACGACATTGGCCTCTGGATTTGTGGGTACACTTCCATTTCGATCACTTTACATGTGCAATGAAACAGCATCAGCAACTGCACAAAGGGCTGGATTCACTTGCACCTGTGAGCGATATTAGGATCTTCTATAAACCAAGTTTTTGTAGTTAAAATTTTTTAAGTTCCAATAAATCGTGCTGATTTATGTGCAGGTGTACGGGAGCACATTCTTTTGCGGCGCCTGTATTCCCATTCCCACGGCGGGGGATCGAACCCCGGGATCCTCATTCACTGTGGGTCCCAACCCAGTTTAAGTGGGATAAACCTACTCCAAGTGTCATCTTCGCTGGAACTAGAATTCATGGAATCTAGGGCATCTTCGATGCTGCAGGTTCCGAAGACTGCCCCCAGACTGACACTGAGCTGTCTTTCTCGTCCCATTCTGGATTAGCCATCCAACTGGCAGTTGGCGTGGGGGCAGCCCCCACATTGATTCTGTTGCACCCATTTTGTTAATGTGTAAAGTGGTCTTTATATTTACGGGACAAGGTGAGAGGCCACAATTTTTAAATCTTTTTATTGGTGAAATTAAGAAATCTTATTTTAAAAAGTCAACCCAAAAGTCCATCTTGGTGGTTTATAAGGAAAAAAAAAAGAAAATTGAAAAATGATAATATTTTTTTTTAAAAAACCATTAAATATTTTTAAATCAAAATTTAAAACACTTCTTATCATTATTTGAATTAAGATGTGAGCTGATATATTTAGACTTGTAATAAGAGAATGATTTAGTTCATTTCATTGCCTCTTCTCACTTTATACTATATTTAAAAGTTAAGGCTTCCAAAGGAGAGTTTTTCTTCATCAAAATGCAAGACTTTTAAATCATGGCTTTTTAAAGTGGATTTTTAGATATCAAGACCTTATAATATGTTTTCCAATAATATGTAATCTTGGTCACTTTGATTTTTATGTCTAAATTAGTGTTATGTAATCCAATTGGATTTGTGATTAGACATCTAGTTTTGCTGTAAACCCTTATTAGTACATGGAATCTAACAAAGCTATGTTTTATTATCACTATCCAAGTAGGGCTATTATCACTTTAATACACAACCATATTTGTATAGATTCATCCCCAAAGCTCTACATTATTTTTAAATCACTAAGAAAGACTTTAAAACAAATTGATTGGTTTTGTTCAAATTAACAAGAAAAGATTTATGTTCTAATCTTTAACATGACAAGACTAAACATAATTCTTAATATAATTAATCACAAGATAATTCATACCCATAATACATTATTAGATTATTTAAATTCTAATTCTAATGTTGTTATGATCCTTTATTAAATTTAACAGATGAGATGTCTAGGGCATAAACTAAAACAAATGTAAAAACTATGTCAAAAGAAAATAACAAGATAGAAATAAAGAAGTATGTATATTTAAGAAGAAACTGGAATGGCTATTACCAAAAATTAGAAAATACATGAGATTCTTGAACTAGACTAGAAGCAAGAAAAGAATTGATAAGAGTGAAGAAGACATCATTCTTATTTCTATTTATACTATCTATCTAAGAATTACATGGTGGTATTCTATAGGACCTCCTACATGTGTCTGATTTGCAAGACACATGTCAAACTTGTAAGACAAGTTTTTCACATGTGTGCCACGTACTTGGTTTGTTCCACAAGTTACAAACATATGCGACACATGGCTAGCTTGTTCCACAAGCTACCAATATGTACGACATGTGGCTAACTTGTTGACCAAGTTTCTAATCTACCAATCACCTATAGACATGTATAAAGGTGATTCTACGTCTATAAAGCTTTTAAGAAGCTTCTTTCTAAGATATTATCAAATTAACTTATTTTACCTATTTTTATTAATTTATATTAACTAGATAGTTAATAGAATAAATCTTATGTTTGTGACATTATCCCCTCTTCTAGGAACGAGTTCCACAAAGAGTGGTGATTATATATTGAAGAAGTGTAGGATACGTCAAATTGTATTTGTCACGCACTTTGATCTTTGTTTACTTTGAAGGTAGTTGATAGGTCCTTCCAGCCATCGATAGTGTTCCATACCAGGGCAAGAGGACCACCCTGTTATTTGATTATTGTTGAGGCCTTCATAACTTCCTTCAAAGAAAACATTTGGAATACCATCAAGAGTAGTTCCTACCTCTAAAAGTATTATCAAACATTGGAAATCTCTTCCAAGGTTGTGATACCAAACACGTTGTATTTTGCCATCAATCCGTAGAAGGACATGTTGTTCTTGAGGGTCTTCATCTCTATTCCGTCATCTTGAAGGTTGTGATAGTCGTAATGTCTTGTCTGATAAGTCAGCAAACAATGGTTTTTGAGTGGAATTTGCTAGTTTTTGATCCTCCATCTCTTTAGCATGAACAAATCTAAGGAAATAACAAACAATATACAAGATAGGATGAAACCTCTATAGAACTTGTTTTGCTTTATAGCAAATTTTTTTTTCATTCTTTATCTTAATTTTGACAGATGTCGTCGATGAAATGCATTGACTTTTATTAGTGCATTTGCTAGATTCTTAGATGGCTCCCATGTGCGTTCACTAATATCCTATCCGCACCAATGAACAAGATATTCAAATCGATTTTGGTGCCGCCTTGAATCTAAAATCTCTTCAACCTTAAATTCTTCATTATTGTCTACTTTATAAGAGACGGTGGTATTTATCTTCTTTCTTGTATATCTACTATCTTGTATGGCTTGAGTAGTAACACATAGAATACAAAATAGATCTTTATAGATTTTTGTAAGTATAATCAAAAAATAACAGGATTGATTTATTCACAAATTGAAAAAGGTCCAAGCCTATAATAATCTAGCTTGTCGTAAGGACAGATTGTTTTGATATTACGACAAAATAACCATATTTTATTATCCACATGGAATTGAGATTGTTCCTTACAATAGACATATGCATTGATTTTTTTGTCGTTCTTGAACTTTATTTGCTTGTGCTTTTATTGTTGCATGTAGCTTTGATAAACGATTCACCAAATCTTCTGTCATAAGATTATCAACTTTTAAAAAGTCAAAAGTATCAAATTATAGATGATAATCTTAATTTGTAAAGAATGGAATTTGTTGAATAGAAGAATGTATTGAATTAGTATAAGCAAACTCTACCAATGACAAAAGAGTTGTCCAATCATTTTAATGGTGGTTGATGGTACATCTCAAATATTACTCCAAAACTTAATTTACTCGTTCCGTTTGTCCATCAGTTAGAGGGTGGAAAGTTGAGGATAATTTTATATCTACCCTAAATATTTTAAAAAAAATCCTCCAAAACCTTAATATAAATGTAATCTTTTGGAAGATCTGTGATAAAATCCATAGAAACAAAAGACCAAGATTGTTTTGATACAAATAATGATTGGAGAAGTCCATAAAGTCGATGACAAGGAATTTTTGATCTTGAAAAAATATCACATGACTGTACAAACTCTTTGATAGCCTTCCACATCTGAGGCCACCAAAAATCTCTCGATATTAATTCCAAAGTTTTATTATATCCAAAATATCCTATTGCACGGAGGTTGTGACAAGCTTCTAGAGCACGTAGTCATGCTGCACCTTCTAGAATATATAGGCATCTTTTGAAATAGAACAAATCGTTCTTGAATTCAAACTTGAAAGTATCATGAGACTTAGATGAATTATTCTTAATCTCATGAACAAAAAGATGTGAAGACATACTAGATTGGATTTCCTTGACAAAAGTGGAATCAATAATTAATGCTGATTTCATTGCTCTAAGATGAAATTGCTTTGGCTTTAAGAGGATCATTCTTTGTTGATCAAAAGCTGAATCTCTTTCTTTTGGTACAAGATAAGAACGTTGTCATAGTAGAGAAAATTTGCCTCAAGAAAGCACTAGGCTTCTGGCTGCCATTAATTACTCAACCAAGATCCAAGTATAACAAAACCTCCAAATTTATATAAAATATTTTTTCATAGGGCTATTGCAGCTAATACATAAGCCTTATTTCACAAGACACCCAACATATAACAAAATACTCTAAATCTTCATTCCCCCATAGGAAGGGAATTTTTTCCAAATTTCAACAATCTATAACTTTTAATCTAACCATTCAAATCTACTTCAAATTTACATAAATTATTTATATATTCTTCACAACTATCACTACAAATTTCAATCATCGATTCATTATCAATCTTTAGATATTGCTAAAATCCTAGCAGTAGCTTCAAACCATTGTTTACGAACACCCATATACTAAATTCTTCATATCTCAGAATATAAAAGTTTAAATGCTATGAAACTTTGATTTATAGCTTTTTTCTATAAAGATATACTTTTTTAGAAAGTTTTAGATAAAAATTCATCTAAAAACTTAAAATATGGCAAATCCCATCACTATCAATAAAACGGCCTACTTACTACCTTGGAATTTGATCTACTGTCGTTCATTCCCAAAATCTTCTTCTTTAGAACTCCAATTGTAATAATTCTTCCTCATCAAGTGTAGATTTTGAAATCACTTCTCCAATTGCATCTCTCGATCTCTAAAAGCTCTTATATAACTCCTCCAATCCTCAAAAGAGTGACAGTAGGTATAATTTGTATACTCTAACTTCAAGCCTCTACTCCCCTCTCATTAAAATTCCAAATCCCTCAATTTTTATACAAAAATTGTAGCCCAAAAAATAAGCTTTCTAACCCTAGTCTCTGATTTTCAAATGCCTTCCTTGAAGTTGCCAAAACCCTTATTCTTGTTGCGAGCTGCCTCCTCAAAGCCTATTGGGCATGACCATTGACCAATAGGAATGAAGAACTTCACTCCTTGTCTTCATTCATCTTCACTTTGTCTTCATTCTTCCAAATAGGCCTCTTTGTAGTTTAATTCTTCATCTTTAGCCCAACCTTCTCTCAAGGCTTCATACTAAATATTTAGGTTCTATATAATTGAAATCCCATAACTAAACTAAATAAAGATCTAAAATAAAATTTCTTACACCAATCCCCTTTAATTTATTTTATTAATCATTCTAATACATATTTAAATCTATAAACATATTATGCATTTTGAGCGGATTTTATATACTGCAAGGAATTATAGTATGATAACGTCTAGAAAAGACATCAGACAGACTTTATTGTTTTCCTAGCCGATAGGCGATAATAAACTCAAATCTTGACAAACATATGCTCCAATAAGCTTGGCGATAATTCAATACGCACGCAGACATGAAATACTCAAAGTTCTTATGATCCATATATGCGGTGACTGGACTAGAAGCGCCTCCTAGATAGTGACGCCATTCTTAAAAAGAATCCATAATTGCAAGAAGTTCTTTATCATGGATTTTGTAATTGATCTCTACTGTTGAAAGTTTCTTGGAATAGAAAGCTATTGGATGGAATTTGTCATCTTCTCCCATTTGTGACAATATTGCCCCTAAAGCAAAGTCTAAGGCATCTATTTCTATAAAAAATGCCTTAGAAAAGTCGACACGATACATGATTGGTGCACAAGTAAAAGTTGTCTTCAAAGCCTCAAACGATGCTTCTACTTCTTTATTCCACTCGAATTTGTCCTTACAAGTTAAGTATGTAAGTGGAGTTGCAACTTGAAAAAAGTTCTTGATGAAGATTCAATAGTAATTGGCAAATTCCAAAAAACATTGCACAACGTTATATGCTCCTCTTAAATCTATTTTTGTATAGATCTTGGCTTAATTTAATTAATCAACAAGTCCAAATATCAAAAGTAGAGGATACCTATTCTTGATGGCAATCTTGTTGAGCCCTTGATAATCTACATACATCCGTAGTGATCCATCTTTCTTCTTTACAAACAAGATAGGAGCTCCTACTAGAGATTTTGAATGGCGTATGAAATTCTTGGCCAAATTCTCATCAATGTATTTTTTGAATTCAGCCAATTCATTCTGGAATAAACTGTAGATCGGTCTAAATAGAAGCTGAGTTCTCTCTTTGAGATCAATTGAGCAATCACATGGACGATACTCTAGAAGAATGTTTGCATTTTTCTTCTCAAAAATGTCTTGATAATCTTGATATTGGCTTGGAATGCCACTTGAAGTCCTTCCACCATCAAAAATGAGCATAGTATAAATAGCAAAAGATGATCCTTCTTTTGCTTCATTCAGAAACGCTTTTGCACCTATAAGTATAGATTTTACTATACTAGGCTTATGGTTTGTTACTTGATTTATGGGACTCTTATTAATGCTTTGAAAAAAATCAAGTCTATAGAAAATCTAATCTATTGAGGATTGTATTTTTCTAGCCATCATAAATCTAAAATAATTGGGTTAGAAGGAGATTTAATTATATTATCGATTATACAACTATTATGACCATCTATTGTTACATTTATAAGAAAGATTTCATAAGTAATATTTTTAGAAGATAACAGGCGACCATCTATAATTTCTACATGTACGGATTTAGTTTTTTGTATTAAAGGTATTCTATGATTTTTAATAAATTATTTATCTAAAAAACATGCTGAGGCTCTTGAATCTAATGAGGTAGAGGCTTTGTGATTTTTAGATTCCAAATAGACATCTAATATAAAACGAGGAGAGGGTTTTGAAGAGAGGATAGGATCTTTACTAGGAATTGTACAAGATTCTAACTGCATGGTTCCTATTGTAGTTGGATAAACTCGTTTTTTGATATATTATCTTCTTTGACAATTGTACTCCTCATCTTGTAGTTGTATCATTTCTTTGGACAATATTGAGTAGTTTATTTAGGTTTCATATAATATAAATACGATCCTTTTTGACAACGATGAGTCTTTTTTTGTTCAGTAAGAGATTTGAAATGTACCGCGTTGATTTGCATATCTTCTACTTGTGAATGTATGTATTAAAAAGACGTTGATGTTGCCATTGTATTGTAGTAATGTTAGAGCTTACTTGTGTGGCTCTCCAATCGAAATTCAAAAAGCCAATTGTCACACTTCACAACAAAATCAATTACTTGACTCAATGTTTGAAGATCGAGTAAGTTGAGCATCAATTTCTTTACCTTATATTGTAATCCATAGAAAAATTGGCTAATAAACACAATATCATCCCATTTGGTATCAATTATTAATTGTCAAAATTGTAAAGCATATGATGTCACTGATTGATTGCCTTATCATAAGATATGGATCTTGTTGGTTGCGACATAAATTGCATCATGTTTTCCATACATAGATCAAAATTTTGCTAAAAATATCTCTAAATTATCTAATATTAGATCATATTATCATAGCAAAAGTCCACTTTGGATAGACACAAGGTCCCTCTTTACAATCAAGTTGGATCCAATATGCACAAACTTTCTCAAATTTCTCTTTTTTAGTCACAAAACCATGTGTATAATAAATCAACAAATTAGAAGCTTAAAAATTTATAAATCAAAATCTAGCTATTTAAATAAGTTCAAACTTTGGAAGCATAGAGTTCACTTCTTTAATCATCTTTACAAAAATTCTCAACTGTGAATTCATCACCGATCACCTGATAACATCAAATATATTAGCAAGTAATTTTATAAGTAAAAACCAAATCAGAAACTTAAAAATTCATAATTTAAGATCTAGTTGTTCAAATAAGCTCAAATTTTGGGAAAACATGACTCATACCTTTGATCTTTGTCACATAAATTTTGAGCTATGAATTCATTACCGATTGTTAGATTTCACCAAATCCTTGGCAGGTACTTTTGAAAGTCAAAATCCTAGACACCTGAAAACAAAATTTGCCATTACTCTCTAATCAAAGTCTCAATTGATATGAGATTTTAGACATAGACTCTTTATAGTATAAGTGATATGTACACCAAAAACGAGCTTCAAATTCATCTTGAAACTCAAGTTCTAGCTTAAAGCAAACCCTTCTAATTATCTAACTTCTTCAAAACCCCAGTTTAGCTTGCTAGTTTTAACTAGCCATATCTCACTCACTCTAAAATCATTTTTATCAATTCTTGGACGTAAAATGTATAGCTTGAAGTCTAATTTCTAACCTAACTTTTCGATTTCTTGCGAATATCTTAAAACTCCTAATATATCCAGAAAAGTGACAGTAGGAGTCATATTAGTAGCCTAAGTTCAAACAAGCATATCTCTCTCATCTAAGCTCCGAATCATGCATTTCTACCACCTAAACTCATGCCAAGAAGACGCTCTCTGTGAATACTTCCTTGAATTTGTCAAAAAACCCCGTCTTCTTCTCTTCCAAGCTCGTCAAAGAAGTCGTAGCCAAGGTCTTTAAAGTCCAAGTCAACAATTAATAGTTTAAAGTTATAAAAACCCCAAATCTAATCCTCCAAGTCAGAACTATTAATGGCAGCCGACTATTGACATCCAAACCTCTATTTATCTTTGGTAAAATCCTAAATTCAACTTCAAAGTCAAAACTCCTTATATCTACAAATATAATCTCAAATCTACTAAAATCTAAGATTGGAAAAAAGATAAAAGAAATAAAAGAAGTTTTCAAGGCTAAATCAAAGTTAAAGTTAAGATTAAAGATAAAATAAAATTTTAGCCAAAAAAAAAGAAAGAAAGTGAGAAATTTTTTCTAAATTATATAAAAACTTAGATTGGTAAGAAGAAAGAAAGAACTTAATAAAATTTTAAAAAAAAGATAATTAAGTTAGGTTTCTATATATGGATATATTTACTTCACGACAACTTTGTTCAATAAAAGATAAAAACCATGATAAAATAGAACTTGACAATAGTATTCCAATAAACCTGACTTGTGGTCCTTGGGTTGGATAACTTTGGGGTTGAAGTTCAATCACCAGTTGTACTTGATTGATGAATCCTTGAAATTTAGATCTGGTGCTATCAAATTTCTCCGGTAAATTAATTTTTGGTTCTTTGATGCTTGAATAGTATTCAATCATAGGTGAAGTGGTATGGCTTGAAACAACTTGAATCATCTCTATATCTTCACTTCCTGCTAATCTTGTTGGTCTTTGTGGTGGTGCATTGAATTGATGCTGTCACAAACGTAAAATATAGACTGGAAGTCTAAACAAGAAGTTCAAGAAGAATTGGTAAGAACTAGATTAATCAGATGAGTATAAGAACAATACCAGAGAGGTGAGCTAGAGCTCTAAGAGATGTGTTGTCGAGACTAAAGAACTCTTCAGCCTCGACTCCAATATATACTCCTACTTAGGAAGCTTCTCAAGTAACTTCCACCAACTATGGAGCTTCTCAAGCAACTTCCACCAACTAGGAAGCTTCTCGAGCAACTTCTATGAATTAGAGAAGCTTCTCAAGCAACTTCATCTATTTAAAAGATATTAGAAGGTTCTGGGAGGTTCTAGAGAGTTCTAGGAATCTTCTAAAATGTTCTAGAAGGTTTTGATAAGTATGTTCTTGATATCACCTCTTCCTCTAGCTTCGAGGTCTCCGAGAAGCTATTTGAGATGTATGCTCACAAACGTAAAAAATCAAAGATTCAGCATATAATCTCTACAATATACTCCAATTGTTGTTCACGAGATGGATGATTCATGGATCCTTGTAGCCATTAATAATGACCAACATCTTCTACTTGAGACCATGCTTGAACTTCTATATTTTTATTATGAAAGCGACCTAAAAATATGAGTTCACCACTACCTTCATGAGTTGGTTCAACTTCAAAGACAATCACGAGTGACCTACTACTTGATATTCTTCAATGTCTTCTTAATTCTTCTAATTCTTCATCTTGAGGTCGACGCCATGAACTACTTGGTTGAGATGGCATTACTATTGCAATATCCTCATTTCCACTAGCCATATCTAAATATACTCTAAGATTATATATCTTGAAACTACAAGAAAGCAAAATGCAACAAATTATATTTTTATAAGACTTGGATTCTGCTTATACATTCCTTCGAAAAAGGCTTCATTTTCACATTTTGTTAGTGGCCAACTTTTGGTTTATCAGGATATTATCAATGAAATTCTTGTACCTTTTGTGGCACATTTGTTATATTTTTTGCTGGCTCCCAAGTCCACTCGTTTACATCATAGCCACGCCATTGATATAAATATTCCAACTTTTCTTGTCTCCATCGCAAATTAAGGACTTGTTCCACCTCATATTCCACGTGGTTCTTGATTTCAATATAAAGTGGTGGTGGTTGTATCCGTCCTAATAAAGTTGATTCGCTACAAGCTTCTAGAAGAGAAACATGAAAGACTAGATGTACCTTCATGGATGTGGGTAGTTTCAACCGATAAGCCATCGAATTGATTTGCTTCTGAATGCATAATGGTCCCAACCTCCTAAAATCCAACTTATCGCAAGGTCAAGTAATCTTGATGTTTCATCGCAAGATCCAAACCTTATTTCTAATTTGAAAAGCGGGAGAATCTTTCTAAAATTTATCTACAGAAACTTTATACAAGTCTTGAGTTACTTGTAACTGAAGCTTCAAGGTGGATTAGATCTCTCTTAAATGCTTTGCAAGATCTTAACCTGCTAGATTTTCATCTTTAGATTTATCCAACAAATCAAGTTTTGGATGATATCCATAATTTACAAAGAAAGATATTTGTTGGGTTGAGGCATGGACCGAATTGTTGTATGAAAACTCCACTAATGGTAGATATGTAGTCCAATCATCTTATTGATAGTTAATCGCACATCGTAGATATTGCCCTAAGACTTGATTAACTCACTTTGTTTGACCATCAGTTTGAAGATGGAAGGCAGAAGAGAGTTTGATATATACCTTCGGTATGTCAAAAAGCGACCTCCAAAACTTTGATATAAATTGAGGCCTTCGGTCCGAAATAATATCATCCGATAAACCATGATATCGATATATATATTATTAATAAACAATCTTGTTATTTCTTCACCAAAAGTTTTTTTTCTGCATAGAATAAAATGTGTCATCTTTCTAAACCGATCTACCACCACGTAGATAGCATCAAATGTTGCAAAAGGTGATAAATTTGTGATGAAGTCCATAGATACTAAAGACCACGATTGCTTTGGAATTGGCAAAGGTTATAAAAGCTTGTCAGGGTGATATCGAGGATTCTTTGATCTTAAATAAAGGTCACATGATAGCACAAAGTTCTTCACTCCCATCCACATTTGGGGCCACCAAAAGTCTTGGGAAATAAACTCCATTGTTTTGTTGAATCCGAAGTGACCTGCGGCCGAGAAGTCATGTCAAGATTGAAGAATACAAAGTCAAATTGGTCCTTCCAAAATGTATAGTCGATCTTCAAAATATAATAATCCGTTGTCATACTACATTTACGTGCAGTGTATAAAAATATGAAAAATCTTGTATCTATTGTTAATATATGTGTGAGTGCTAGAGATTATTTTAGAAGATATTATAAGGAGAGGATTTATTTTAGCCACTTAGTTAGTGAATTAAGATGGCTATTTGTTTTGTTTCTACCTTATTTATATCCTAGAATAGACTCTTTTGTAATTAGAAGAAAGGTAAAGGTTGTTTACCTTTCTTGTTGACTTTTGAGGTAGAATGGACCTTATGAAGGGTAAGAAAGAAGAGCATGGGGTGAATAAGGCCCATCCAATAGGATTTGGCTGCCCATGTGGGCGTCTCATAGTCTAATATAGAAAGAAAGGGAGATATACTCCTCTTGTTAGACCGAGAGAGAGGGCAGTTTTGAATAGTGAACTTTGGAGAGAGATAGCTCCGAGGAGATAGAAGTGTTTGTAGTGAAAATTGGTGGGTGTGTTCTTCAAGTTGTGAGGATTTTAGAACCTACTCACTTGCTTGTATTGGAGTTGTGAACAAAAAGTTATGCTTGTTTTAGTAGAGTGAGGTTTGCTGCCACCCGACGAAGAGGTGCAGAAACTTCGAGCTGCCACTGCAAGTTTGATTTCAACTCTTTCTTAGTGAAATTTATAGAGAGTGTGGAAGATTGTGCTAGCTATCTATCAAGACATCTCTTGTAGCATTTGGAGTTGGAGAGCAAAAGTTGTGAGCTTGAGAGTGGGAAAGGGTTTGCTGCCACCTGACGAAGAGGGGCAGAGATTTTGTTCAACCACCCAAGTCGGACAGTCTCTTCAATCTTTTTGGTATTTTAGGTGCTTGTAGTAGCTTGTGTAAGCTTTCCACAAAAACAAAAATCAATACATTTGGAGCTTTAATGAAAGTTTTATGA